>CABHPH010149681.1:0-27425 GCA_902168325.1 Peromyscus nudipes
CCATCAGTGGAGGAGTGTTCCCCTTGCTCCACATCCTCTCCAACATAAGCTGTCATCAGTGTTTTTGACTTTAGTCATTCTGACAGGTATAAGATTGTATCTCAGAGTCATTTTGATTTACATCTCCCTGAGGACTAAGGATATTGAGCAATTCCTTAAATGTCTTTAGGCCATTTGAGATCCTTCTGTTGAGAATTCTCTGTTTAGCTCTTTAGCCCATTTTTTAATTGGATTGTTTGGTGTTTTGATGTCTAGTTTCTTGAGTTCTTTATATATTTTGGAGATCAACTCTCTGTCAGATGTGGGGTTGGTGAAGAACTTTTCCCATTCTGTAGGCTGTTGTTTTGTCTTATTTACTGTGTTCTTTGCCTTACAGAAGCTTCTCAGTTTCAGGAGGTAGCATAAATTAATTGTTGCTCTCAGTTTCTGTGCTACTGGTGTTATATTTAGGAAGTAGTCTCCTGTGCCAATGTGTTCAAAGCTACTTCCTACTTTCTCTTTGAGTTTCTCTCCATTTAATTTGATGTTGGCTGTCAGCTTGCTGTAAATTGCCTTTATTATGTTTATGTTCCTTGTATTCCTGATCTCTCCAAGACCTTTATCATGAAGAAGCGTTGGGTTTTATAGAGGGCTTTTTCAGCATCTAATAAGATGATCATGTGACTTTTTTCCTTCAGTTTATTTATATGGTGTATAACATTGACAGATCTTTGTGTGTTGAGCCATCCATGAATCTCTAGGATGAAGCATACTTGATCATGGTGGATATTTTTTTTTGATGTGTGCTTGGATTCAGTTTGTCAGTATTTTATTGAGTATTTTTACATCAATGTTCATGAGGGAGATTGGTCTGCAATTCTCTTTCTTTGTTGCATCTTTGTGCGTTTTGGGTATCAGAGTAACTTAAGCCTCATAAAAAGAGTTTGGCAATGTTCCTTCTCAATTGTGTGGAACAATTTGAAGAGTTTTAATATTAGCTCTTCTTTGAAATTCTGGTAGGATTCTGAGCTGAAACCATCTAGTCCTGAGCTTTTTGGTTGGGAGACTTGTAATGATTGATTTTATTTCCTTTGGAGTTATAAGTCTAATTAAATGTTTATCTGGTCTTTATTTAATTGTAAAAAATAGTACCTATCCAGAAAATTGTTCATTTCTTTTAGATTTTCCAATTTTGTGGAGTACAGGTTTTTGAGGTATGACCTGATGATTCTCTCAATTTCCTCATTGTTTGTTGTTATGCCTCCCTTTTCATTTCTGATTTTGTTAATTTGAATATTCTCTCTCTGCTTTTGGGTTATTTTCGATAAGGATTTTGTCTATCTTACTGATTTTCTTAAAGAACCAACTCTTTGTTTTGTTGGTTCTTTGTATTGTTCTCTTTGTTTCTATTTTATTGATTTCAGCCCTCAGTTTGATTATTTCCTGGTGTCTATTCCTTCTGAGTGAGTTTGCTTCTTTTGTTCTAGAGCTTTCAGGTGTGCTGTTAAGTCACCAGTGTGAGATTTCTCCAATTTCTTTATGTGGGCATTCAGTGCTGTGAACTTTCCTCTTAGCACTGCTTTCATAGTGCCCCATAAGTTTGGTTATGTTGTGCATTCATTATCATTGAATTCTAGAAACTTCTTAATTTCTTTCTTTATTTCTTCCTTTACACATTGCTGATTCAGTTAGGCATTATTCAGTTTTCAAGAGTTTGTAGGCTTTCTGTAATTTGTGATGCTGTTGAATTCTAATGTTAAGCCATGGTGATCTAATAGAATACAGGGGATTATTCCAGTTTTTTTTAATCTATTGAGATTTGCTTTGTGGATAGGGTATGTGATCAATTTTAGAGAGAGTTCCATGGGATGATGAGAAGTAGGTACATTCTCTTATGTTATGGTGGAATGTTCTGTAGATATCTATCAAGTACATTTGAATCATAATGTCTGTTAGATCCCTTATTTCTATGTTATGTTTCTGTCTGGCAGACCTGTCCATTGGTGAGAACAGGGTGTTGAAGTCTCTCACTATTAGTATGTGGGGTTTGATGTGTAATTTAAGTTTTAGTAATGTTTCTTTTACAAATGTTGGTGCCCTTATATTTGGGATATAAATGTTCAGAATTGAGATTTCATCTTGATGGATTTTTCCTGCGATGAATATGTAATGTCCTTCCCAATCTCTTTTGATTGATTTTAGTTTGAAGTCTATTTTGTTAGATATTAGGATAGCTACATCAGCTTGCTTCTTAAGTCCATTTGATTGAAAAGTCTTTTCCCAACCTTTTATTCTAAAGTTGAGGTATGTTTATTGTATGCAGCAGAAGGATGTATCCTGTTTTTGTATCCATTCTGTTAGCCTGTGTCTTTTTATAAATGAATTGAGTCCATTGATATTAACTAATATTAATGATAAGCGATTGTTAATTCCTGGGGTTTTTTTGGTGGTAGTGTGTGTGGATTTCCCTTTTTTGGGATTTGCTGCTATGGGAATATTGCCTGTGTTTTCATAGGTACATCAAACTTCCTTAGGCTAGATTTTTTTCTTCTAGTGCCTTCCGTAGGGTTTGATTTGTGCATAGGTAGGTATTGTTTAAATCTGGTTTTCTCTTGGAATATCTTGTGTACTCTATTTATGGTGATTGAAAGTTTTGCTGGGTATATTAGTCTAGGCTGGCATCCATGGTCTGTTAGTGTTTGCATAATGTCTGTCCAGAACCTTTTGGCTTTTAGAGTCTCCATTGAGAAGTCAGGTATTATTCTGATGAGTCTGCCTTTATAAGTCACTTGACCTTTTTCCTTTGCAGCTCTTAATATTCTTTCTTTAGTCTGTATGTTTAGTGGATTGATAATTTTATGGCAAGGGGACTTTTTGGGGGGAGGGTCTAGTGTATTTGGTATTCTTGTATCTAGGCTTCTTGTATCTTTATAGGCAGTTCCTTCTTTAGGTTGGGAAAGTTGTTTTGTTTTTTTTTCTGTGGTTATGTTGAATATATTTCCTTTGCTTTCGAGCTGGTATTCTTCTTCTTCAGCCCCTATTTTTTTTAGGTTTGGTCTTTTCATGGTGTTACAGATTTACTGGATATTTTGTGTTAC
Organism: Peromyscus nudipes; assembly: GCA_902168325.1. NCBI lineage: Eukaryota > Metazoa > Chordata > Mammalia > Rodentia > Cricetidae > Peromyscus > Peromyscus nudipes. The sequence continues at coordinate 3,078 of CABHPH010149681.1, forward strand.
GACTTTTTTTGGCTTTAGTGTTTGTTTTCTTTGATGGACGAATCTATTTCCTCTATCATATCTTCCTTGCCAGAGTTTCTCTCTTCCATCTCTTGTATTCTGTTATTTATGCTTCCATCTGTAGTTCCTGTTGGTTTACTCAGATTTTTCATTTACAGCATTCCCTTGGTTTGTGTCTTCTTCATTGTTTCTATTTCAATTTTCAGGTCTTGAACTGTTTCCTTCACCTGTTTGATTGCTTTTTCTTAGTTTTCTTGGCTTTCTTTAAGATATTTATTGATTTCTTCCAATTTTTTTTGTCTATCTTTTCCTCTATTTCTTTAAGGGAATTTTTTATTTCCTCTTTAATGGCCTCTATCATCTTCATAAAGTGACTTTTAAAGTTGTTTTCTTCTGTTTCTTCTACTTTGTGATGTTCAGGTCTTGCTGTTATAGAACTGCTAGGTTCTGGTGGTGGCATATTGCTCCCTATGTTATTGTATGGATTCTCGCACTGGCGTCTACCCATCTCTTTCTCCAATAGGTGCAAGAGGTATTTGTGTCTGAGGGAGCTTCTCTTGGTCCAATCTGTGCTGGCTGTGTCTATGTCTCAGGGAGCTTCTCTTGGTCCAATCAGAGCTTTTAGTGCAATCAGAGCTGGTGGATTCTGTGTCTCAGGGAGCTGCTGAGGTCACAAGGCTATCTAAAGTGATTTTATACTTTAAGAATTAACTACATAAAAAAATAATTTAAGAAAATGGTACTTGTCATAGCTATAAAAGAAAATTAAAACAATTAGAAACAAATGTAATCCTGAGAGAAAGTTTTTAATAGAAATTGACATTTATAAAGAAAAAATTGAAAAGAACTTAATAAATGGACCAATAGTCCATGTTCATGGATTAGAATACGCATTACTATTTAAAAGTTAATATTACTTAAATTGAAATACAGAAATGAATGCATTCTCCATCAAAATAATATCATTCACTAAAATAATAAACACAGCCCTAAAATGTATTAGGACAAAAATATGCTAATTCCCAAGGAAATATTAAGAAATATTAACGAGCTCGGAGGAACAAATCCTACTTTACATAGTATGTACTACAATGTCCTAGTAACAAAAACACATGCAAGTGCACACATAGATCAATGGATCAGATTAGAGAGTCCAGAAATAAATCTACACCTTTATAAACAGCCAACTGTTGAGACTATGTTCTTAAACATGCATTAAGAGGAAATTATCTTTAAAAAATGGTGCAGGTAAAACTGAATGTATTTATGCAGAAAAGTAAAATTCAGCAATTACCTCATGCTTTATAGGAACCAAAGATAAAAATGATTAAAATATTAGATACAAAAGCTAAGAGTATGGAACTACTAGAAGAAAAATATAGGGGACAAATGCTAAAGTCTATCAATAATGTTTACCATAGTCTGTGAATATTAAAGTCTATGAATAAGGTCTACTAGCCTGAACAACTTTTTTGATATGGTAAAAAAAAATAAAAAATTTAAACAACAAAATCAATAATAAACAATTGGCCTATTTAAATAAAAGTCTATCATATATTAAAAAAATTATCGGCAGAATAAAGAAATCATCTATGGAATAGGAGAAAAGTTGTGTAAGATAAGTGTGATGGCTCATGCTTGTAACTATTTTATCAAGAAGCTGGTCAAAAGGATTCCTGCAAATGCAAGCCTACTTGGACCACAGGTTGAGACCTCATCTCAAAACAAAAATTTAAAAAAAGAAAAAGAACAAAAAAATTTAGAGGAAAAACAAAAAGTAAAATATTTTAAACAGTTCATCTAATAATTAGTTGATATTTAAGACATGTAACAGGTTCAAGCAATTCAGTCACAAGAAAACAATCATATTGAAAATTAGCACAAGGGCTATACAGACAAGTCTTAAAAGAGACATATATGATCAATAAGCATAATAGAAAAATGATCAATGTCTCAAATCACCAAAGAAATGCAAATTAAGCCACAATGGGATGTGAACTCAGACCTGTTAAATGGCTACTATGGAAACATAAAAGATATTCACAGTTACTGAAGACACAATAAGAAGGGGCCTTGTAAGTACTATTTTTGGAAATGCAAATTAGTAAATTCCTCATGAAAAACAGCATGAAAAAGCCTCAAAACTAAAACAAGCAAAAGTAAAAATAAAATAAAAAATTGTGGTATGATCCATCAACTCCAAACACACATACACAAATGAAAAGTGAATTGAAATCTTTCTTTTAAAAATAAATCTATTTTCTGTGTTCACTACAGCTTTATTCACAATAGCCAAAATATGGAGCAATCAAAGTGTTCCTCCATGGGTAAATCAATAAAGCATGTTGGTTATAAACATAATATTATTTGACCATAAAATAAGAAAATTCTGTAATTTGCAACAACATAAAAGAATCTTGAGGGCATTGTGTAATGTGTAATAGGTCAGACACAGGAAGATCAATGCTGCAGTAAATTATTTATATGTGGAATCTCAACACTGTTGAACTCATACAGACAAATAGCTCCATGGTGGTCAGCAGAGGGTGAAACTGGAATGGGAAGATGGAGAAATTAGAAATAGTGGATATAGTATACATAGCTTCAATTGGACATGAGATGTAATTGATAACCTCTTGCTCAGCATGATGACCATGATTAATTCTACTGTATTGAATATTTCAAACCTGCTAAAATAAAATGCATGTATTGAGGAACTGGTTCGAACATACCACTGTGAACACAGACTCTTTCTAGCTTGGATCACCACAGAAATAATGATACACACACACACACATCTCTGGTGCCAGATTTTGAATACTAAGTACCTATTGTCTAAAAGGGGAATAAGAGAGGGATTACAGGATAACTAAGGAAATCCAGAATTGTACTCTTCAAAGCACAAGTTAAGGGGCTGAAAGATGGCTCAGCAGTTCTAGCAGAAGGGAAGTTTAGTTTCCAGGACCCACATCAGGCATCTCACAACCATCTGAAAAGCCAGTTCAGAGGAATCTGACACCCACTTCTGCCTTCTCCATGGGCATTGCATTCACATGCACAAACCCACACTCAGACACAAACATACTCACATAATTTAAAATAATTTTATTTTGTTCAGCACAAGTTTTTAAGCCTAGAATATACAGTTGCTATGCAACAAGTTCTTAACACAAGAAGACAAAAGACAGCTTGAAGGAATTCCTCCTGATGGTCGGGTTTGGAACACTTTGAGAACCAAAAATAATGACTGTAATGGATCATTATACATTGAATGTATGCCACAAAGCATGCATGCATAGTTATCAAATGTGCGCGTGCGTGTGCGTGTGCATGTGCGTGTGTGTGTGTGTGTGTGTGTGTGTGTGTGTGTGTGTAAAACTTAAATTATTAAGGATAACAGAACACAATGGAATCTGCAAGGAAAAGTGTTAAATGTAGAGCATAGAAGAACGTGTGAGGAGGGAGGTGGAAAATCCTTTTATTTATTTATTTTACATACAAGGTATTTTAATCATGCTTTCCCTTCCTCCAACTTCTCCAAGATCATCTCCATCTCCCTACCCACCCTATTCTATGTTCTTTCTCTTTTGCTAAGAGAACAAAAACAAAACCCAGCAAAAGAATGAAAATCAAAATTAAAGAAAAAGCCAATAAAGGGACAATATGCCAAAACCACACAAAATGAAACAGAAAGCCCAGAAACAAGACAAAACAATAATGAAGTTAACTCTGTGTTGACCAGATACTCCACTACATGGGCCATAGTACAGGTGACCTAAGATAGACACAGTGATTCCATTGTTCATCTCAGTATCTCGCATTGTGTCTTATAGAGAGAGCAGTTTAGTGCATGTACATATCAGTCCCAGGTAAATTTATGGCAAGTACATATCCTGGTACAAGAATGGGGAAGAAAAATATCGTGATGTAATTACTGGTTAGAACAACAAATAATTTTCCTCCAGAGAAGAATAATTGCATTTGAGTGGATAGGGTGAAGAAAAATGATGAAGCATCTGAAAAGATTAGTCTATTTAATATTGTATGTAGTTAAAGTTGTCTTGATTGGAGACTGTTATTCTAAAATAATGCATTGGGACAAACACTCTGGAAAATATGAACAGAATTAATTAGAGAGCTAAAAAGAGGATGCCATCAGAAGCTGTAGCATTATCTAGATATGCAGCCCTCCGTTCGGTCCAACAGCCTTCTGTCTTTGATTATTTCCCTTGCTATTTTCTGGCTTTTCTGCCTCAGAGGTCGAAGACTGTGAGTATAGTCCAATTCCAAGAAACTTGTTTTTTTTGGTAAAATGAGAGCTGATTATCTTTGTTTTTCACCAGAATCAACCCTTTTACTTTAGCAACTGACCTTTTCTGTTGTTTATTTTTGAGATTGTTAATATAATTCTGTATTGATTCTCTGGGAATTTTGCAGCATGCACACTAATCCCGTTCTCCTCCCAGTCTCTCATTATCTGCCCCTCACCCCTGCAGAATGCTCCCCAAAAGAAGCCCCCCACCCAGAGTTAATTAAAAAACAAAACAAACAAAGAATAAAACTTCCTGGATCCTCCATCTTCCCAGCACCTCTTCATTCATCCTAGTGGCACTGGAAGCTGTGGTGTGTCACACAGTACACCCTTTTGTTCAATCAGCCCCACCTGCAAAATGTTCGTTGCAATGAGTCATTGGTCTGGTTGAAGGCCTCTGGCACACGATCATCACTGGATCCTCACTGAAACGCCTCCTAGATATCCCACTGTTGCCCTGAGTCACAGACATCCTGTGGTTATCATTCCTAAGAACCAGTCCCTTCATGCACTCCAGCAGGCCGAGATGGGGTAGATGTGAGGGTGGGCCAACCCAAGACCCAAGATGTGGGTCTAGGTGGTAACTGAACTGATCAGTCAGGACCACTGGGACTGCCCCCCATCTCAGGTGAGGGGCAGAGCCAGTTCTTCTAGGCCCAAGCTTTTGAGACAAGCTCTGCCATGCCTGTGATGGGGGGTGCAGCCAGCTATCCCAGGGCAGGGTCAGCTCAACGCAACTCTCGATTTCAACAGGCACGGTTCCTATGACTCCCACAAAACCCAGCTTCCAGCTACAGCAGGAACAGGGACCCAGAAATGGCCCTAGGCAGCAGCTTTGGCCAGATGTCACCAGGGCCCAGCACAAGCCACCCAGATCAGTATCACCTGGCAGCAGTAAGGCCCTCTGTAGTGGGTTCCAGCTTTGACCTGGAAGTACTACCCACATTAAGGCTTCCAGTAACTGTCACACCTACGAGGCAGGGCCAAGATAGGAGCCTTTAAGACCCGAGTTCCAGATGTGCCGGCTCTCTTGGTTCCTGGATCCTGGGTGCTGGAGGTAGACCGAGCAGAGTTCTCCAGAGAACACCGCTGGACTGCGCTACACCTTTCCTGGACCCTATAACCGATCCCTTTACTTGTAAGTTACTCCACAAAATAAACCTCCCATTTTCACTACATAGAGTTGCCTTAATATTTCCACCAATAGCCCTCAAACACCAACATGGTTTAAGATAGTATTTTAATTACAACATTTTCCCCTTCTCTTTCCTCCTTCCAAACCCTCCTTTAAACCCTTCCTCACTCTCCTTCAAATCCATGACCTCTTTTTTCATCAATTATTATTGCATGCATACATGTATTTGTATACACATATTTATTCCTAGATATAACATATTCGGTCCACATAATTGTAGATGTAATTCTAAATAGTCCTGGTAAATAAGAAACACAGAACCAAATACAGTGTAAAAGCCCAAGAGATCAGAGCACTAGTGAAGAGCCAAGACCACCCTATCTTACCACCTGGCCACTGTCACTTCCCCAGAGAGAGAGAGAGAGAGAGAGAGAGAGAGAGAGAGAGAGAGAGAGAGAGAGAGAGAGAGAGACCTTCTTCCTGTGTGACTTGACTTTTTATTGCCTTTCTGTTCTGCTTTCTCATTGACTCTAAACCCAACGACATGACTTCCTCATCGCTGCCTGTTTATACAGACCTCCAGGTCTCTATGGTTGGTACTGGGATTAAAGGTTCAGTTCACCACGCTTGGCTGTGTCCTTGACCACACAGAGACTCTGTCTGCCATGTGATCAGATTAAGGGCGTGGGCTACCACCACCTGAATTCTGTTCCTGGCTCGCTAATGACCTCTGATCTCCAGACAAACTTTATTTATTAACATAAAAAATAAAATCACATTTCAGCACAATTAAAATATCATCACACATAATATTATTTGTATGTATGTTTTCACTTGGGACTGGACAACTGATTGGTGTACACTTCCCTGAGGAGAGCCACCTGTCCCACTTCCAGCTTTATTCCGTTACCTGTTCTTCATTGTGTGAGTTGAGATCTCTTGTGCTTTCCCCATGTAGTTCGGCATGTTCATGGGTGTTCTTGTTTAGCTCATGTCTGGGTGATCATGTCTGTGAAAAATCATGAGTGTAGCTTCTAATGTTAGGAGGAGGTGCAATCTCACAGCAAATTCCCTGGTCCTCTGCCTCTTACAATCTTTCTGCATCCCCTCCTGAGCCTTAGGTGCAGGAATGTGGTGTAGATGTGTCACTGGGACTAGGCTCCACAACGCTGCATATTGATAGGTTGAGGTTTTCTATATTGCTCTTTTGTCTGTTACAAAGAGAAGTTTCTTTGGTGAGTGATAAAAACTTATCTGTGTGTATAAAGACGAATGTTTACAGATGGTTACTAGGGATTTTGCTGGTTTGATACATTAATGGCTGTAGAGTGTCCTCCAATAATCATGAGTTCACTAGCAATGAATAGTATCCACTGTAGCTGAAGCTTTCTTGTGTCCCACCTGGCCTGCAGTCAAGGCAAATCTCTCTCACCCACCAGTCCCGCAGCCACTTGGACCCCAAATAAACACACAGAGGCTTATATTAATTACAAACTCTATGGCCTATTGGCTCAGGCTTCTCACTAGCTAGATCTTACATCTTAAATTAACCTATTTCTGTAAATCTATACTTTGCCACGTGGCTTGTGGCTTACCGATAACTTTACATCTTGCTTTTCTTGGCAGCGGCTGGCAGCGCCCTCCCTGTTCTGCCTTTCAACTTCCTCCTCTCTAGTTAGAATGTCCCACCTAACCCTATTCTGCCTCACCATTGGCCAAACAGCTTTATCAACCAATCAGAGCAACATATTTTCACAGCATACAAAAAGACATTTCCCCATCACTTCCCCTTTTCTTTCTCAGCAAAAGGAAGGTTTTAACTTTATTAAAATATATATATATAAATATATTGATTATATAAATCAAGCAAGAATTACAGTTACAATATCTAGTCAATTTGTATTTTGTAAAATTAAAGAAAATATTCTATCTATTCTATATTTGTGGGTCTAAAGTTTCATATCTAATTTATCTTTTATCATAGCTAAACAAAATTATAACTATCTAGTCTTCAATTACATCAAAGACCTCAGAAGGATAAAATATTATCTAAGTAAACAGGAAGAGCATTGTAAACAACTTTCAAAAATCTAGAATGACAGAGACAGTTACCTGCCTGGACAGTCATCCTGTAATGTTGGGGCATCCATCTTCAGCCCACAGGCCTAAAGTCTCTCAGTCACTTCTTCCTGTGTCCTGTAGAATGTCTGGCAGTTTCTTCTGCAAAGCAGAAACCTGAAGGACGATTTTGCCTTGTAAAGTTCAGTGGTCACCTTCCTATGGGTCCTGTATGTCCAGTCAATACATTTTTTCAAGCAGTCCAGGCAAGAACATTTTCTTGCCCAAACGGCTATTTTTTTCCAAGAAGATAAAGTCCATATGGAGTGTCTTTGATACTCATCTTCATCTCTGAAGTAAATCAGTGTTGCCAGGAGCAGACTTGTCTCATTGTCCAGAAAGTCTAAGTTTTTAAAACATTTATTTATTCTGTAGGGCTTTGAAGTGTTTGAAGATTACCTATCTAACTGAATTATATCTATGTATACCTAGAAAACTTAACAGGACTATAAGTTTCACTATCATAGAATACTAATTATCAATCTGTATTTTTAATTATATATTACAATTTTAAATGAGCTGCACAAATATAATAACTTAAACAAAAGTAGAAATATATATACAGTATAACAAAATTAACTTTAAATTTGTATCAATTAACTAAAATCCATAGCAATATAAAATATTTCACACAAGCTGTTGCTCTTTAAAAGTAGATTCAATAATCTATTCAATAATCTACCCTCCCATCCTATTATACCTATATCCTTTATATCTATATCATATTCCCCTTTCTTCTTTTAGAAAGATATTAACTATGGCCAATAACAATTTGTAACCAACAAACTAAACAAAGATAAGTATCCATAATCCAGTTTTTGGGAATGTAGGCATAGTATTCTAGGCTACTTCCTGCTGATAAGGGCGCTGTATTCTTATGGGGATCCTGAGAAAATTAAGAATTATGGTCAAGTCCTGACAGAAATAGTCTGTGAGGCTGCATTGTCTGAGCCAGTTACTTTGAAGCCATTTTTGGACATTGGATGATCTGGGCCATTGTGTCATCGGAGACCTTTCAGGGGGTCTTGGCTGGTCAAATCTGATCCATTTTAACCTGAAACAAATCCATTGCCTCTTGCTTTCTGTGGAAACAAAAGCAGAGCCTCCTTTCCAAAGCAACATATCCTTAGATCCAAATTTTGAAGTCAAGGTACCTTTAAAATATACGTATTGGTTTAACTAAGCAGCCTTTACAATCAAATGTCTTTTTGCAGTTAAAAATCCCCAAAACAATATAATCCAGACTCTCTGTGTAATATCTATCTTTACGTGGCTTATTTTTTATATTACTTTCACTTTTTCTTTAAAGACTTTATTTTTCAAAACTTTTTTTAATATAACTGTTTATATTCCTTTTTCTCTCTCTTTCAAGCCTATGTACATTTTTACACACAGTGTAAACCATTTAGAGGTTTATTTCATCCGAATCTATTTTATTGTGAATCTATTGCTTTAAACTGCAGCATTCTCCACCCACCTCAGCTTCCCAACATGGTGGAACTACATTTACAGCCAGCTCTGGAAACCATTCTCCCACCATTTCGGGGAAGCAGTGGGTCTATGCTTCCATCCAGCAGCGTATAGCCCAGAAATCTCAATCTCTCTCTCTCTCTCTCTCTCTCTCTCTCTCTCTCTCTCTCTCTCTCTCATCTGTACTAGCAAAGGCTAAATCCACCACACAGCTAATGTGCAGCTTGGATACGCCTCTGTGTACAGCAGTGGAAATCTGCCATGGTCAAGTCGGCACACCACAAACCCGCCATAGAGTAGCTCAAGACCCATGTGGTGGCATCTCACCACCCACATGAGACGTGAAGCAGGAACTTGTTTTCGGCTCCATTTAGAATTAATTATTAAGTATTATCAGGTTTTTGATGGAAACTCAAGCCATTGGGCACCATTTGTAGCTGAAGGTTTTCTGTGCCCCACCTGGCCTGCAGTCAGGACAAATCTCCCTCACCCACCAGTCCCCGTAGCTGCTTGGACCCAAATAAACACACAGAGGCTTACATTAATTACAAACTCTATGACCTATTGGCTCGGGCTTCTCACTAGCTAGATCTTACATCTTAAATTAACCTATTCCTATAAATCTATACTTTGCCACGTGGCGTGTGGCTTACTGGTATCTTTACATCTTGCTTCTCATGGCAGTGGCTGGCAGTATCCTCTCTGTTCTGCCTTTCAACTATTTACATTTCCAGCACCAGGTGTGGAATCATACAGAGACTGGACTCCCTCCATTGCAACATTGTTTCCCTTTTTTTTTTTTTTTTTGGTTTTTCGAGACAGGGTTTCTCTGTGTAGCTTTGCTCCTTTCCTAGAGCTCACTTGGTAGCCCAGGCTGGCCTCGAACTCACAGAGGTCCGCCTGCCTCTGCCTCCCGAGTGCTGGGATTAAAGGCGTGCGCCACCAACGCCCGGCTCCCATTTTTAACATGGGGGAAAAAAACTCTTCTCTCTCTCTCCCTTTTTTTTAAACTAATTCACCCCTTTAAGAATTCCCAGTTGTCTCACCAAATCTGCTGATGATGACAGTGAAGTGTGAGGCTGGCTGTCACGGCATAGCACAGTTGGGCAGAGAACACAGACAGCTGAGGACAGCTGCAGCTGCTGTGTAGCTGTGAGCTGAGAGTGTGTGGTGGTTGCAACAATAAAATCCCAAGCAGGTGTCAAGGTGGCTACATAGTGTGGCAGCAACCCAAGGAAGGGGTCCAGGGGAAGCCCACAACCCACAGGGAGAAGGAGCCAGCTGTCTGAAAAGCGGACATGGGAATGTGCAGAAGAAGCACTTGTGGCAGGAGCTGCCTGAAGGCAGAGGTGGCCGGTCATGGGCAAATAACTCCAGGGTTTGGAGCCCAGGTACCTGTGGAGTTTGGGGCCTGTGGAATTTGGGGCCTATGGAGTTTGGGCAACAGCTGGAGAGTGTTGTAGAGAGGCTGCAATAGAGAAATCCCAGACTTCATCAAAGGGCTTGGAGCAGAAAAGGAAAAGCCAGCCGGCCATGGCTCCAGCAGCTGCAATGTGAGGGGCAAGTAGCTATTGGTGATTTCATGCCCCAAGTTGGATACCAGGTGAAGTGTTTATCTAATTATTCTTTATCAATAAAAAAAATGGGAGTCAAATATCTGGAAAAGATCCTGAATGATCAAAGAGGCAGAGAAGCCACCAGCGACCTCCTCTCTTTTCCATTCCTCAATCCAAAAGGGCAGAGATCCTCTCTCAGCCCTGCTTTACTACTTCCTGTCTCCTATATGTCCTCAATCTCTCAGGAACTCTATGGTTAATTTTGGTAAGCTAATAGCTAGCCCTGCTCTCTGATTCAAAGCAAATGTTATTGTCAGAATGTGATCAAAATATTACACAACAATGCATGTTATCCCTCTTGTTAAGAATGTCTTAAGTTCAAATAAGAGGTTATCATGCCATGCCAGTTGTTGATGGTTCATAGGCATCATAGCTTAGTGGGACTGTTGGTTGCCTTTCTCTTTGTAAGTTTGCCTGGTTCCTTCTGGTACCATGAAAGCTAGTCCTCAGGAAGAGAACATTCAGATCAGTTCAAGCTCAGGGACCTCTGGGCCTTTGGTCTGAAGTGCATGCTGTCTTCAGCAATACAGACTTACCTTCCACTCTGGCAGGTAACAGAGGGCAATAGAAACTAGCTGTATGTTTTGGGAAGTCTCTCAAACAATTCCGGCTAGCAACTCAAGAGAGGGCTCTTAAATCTGATTTTGGGGTTTTTATTAGGTGGTCTTTTGTTCTTGGAGTGAGCACCATTGACCCTAATGAGAAAAGTTAATTAAAATTCAGTGTAAAAATATAGATATATAGTTTTAGTGACTTCCCTGTCCTTTTTCAAGCTCACTTGCTATAGGCAGAATTCTTTGCTTGACAATTGAACTGGGAGAGGGGTGGGGGAGGGGATTTCTTTTGCTAGAGCCAACCTACTATTCCTTGAATAGATTGTTTCTTACTCAAAATATTTCTATTTCTTCAAGCCTTCTTCTTTTCTTTCATCTTTGTCTTCTAGACTTTTTATCAAAGTACTCATTTGGTCAGATTGGTTCTATTCAGGATAATCTTTCTTATTTTCTTAAATCCAGTTAATTGTGCATAAAAGTTATGTATGCTTCTTGCCTTATTACCAAATCTAGTGATTGGAATGATATCGTCATATCTGCAGGTAATACAATGGAGGGTATGGTAATATAAGATTTATACAATAGTGAGTAATAATTAAACTTTGAAGACACTAGATGAACATAATGACAAACATTTCCTTTATCCAAGTGTGATGATGGATATCCCTTATATGTAAATGTCAAAGGAGAGGGAATACAAGGGTTCCGAATGTGCAAATCCAGTCCTTACATTTGAGTGGCAAGCACCTTATCCACTGATTCATCTCCACAACTCCAAGTACTTCTTTAACAGCCCTCAGAAAGAACAAATGGCATTAATACATTGATTTTGAACTTCTACCCTTTGCAACTGTACCATGATGAATTTATATTTTTAATCACCCAGTACTTTTCTTACTACAGCCATTCCACACTAATAATTTACCTCTGTTCATAAAAGAAAACACGGGTCATATAGTTCTCTAGATTGTATCTTCCATCAACTCTTCCTCTCCCTAAAGATTGCTTGTTTTTACCAAAAATACAGTAAGAATATTTTTATCCCAGGCCTTGGTAATCCAGTGTCCGTATATCCTGGAAAACTTTTGATTTCAGATGTATGGTGGACTCGGGCCATCACTGTGGAGCAGGTTTGCTGTGCATGGTCTCACTGATGTCCGTCTACTGGCTTTCATGCAGTAAGATGGAGCATGTATGAGTCAAAACCATGTTCAACTCACAAATGAACAGTAATGAACAATAGAAGCCAAAGAGTCATGGAAAGCTGGTTCTCTAATTCCTGGAAAGCTGTCCAGGGGATATTTGATCTCCTCTGTGTACAGTTTACATTGCAGCTTTCAGACTCTGAACAATTAAACCCTGGGATTTACACCACAGGGAAACTTAATATGTGGGCATGGATATCCTGTTCTTGAAGCAAAAGAGATAGATTACTCTTCCAATTAGTTTTACCTCATCTATGGGTGTTGCTTTTATTCCATAGTTACTCTGAAAAGAACAAGCAATAAGGGAGGGTAAGAAAAGTTGGGCTATCCAAGACTTCTTGGGAACAATTCCACACTCACTAAAGAATGTTTGGATTCTTTTCAAAGAATGGAGACACTTTTCTTCATCACCTGTATCAATCTCTTGCTTCATCTACTCCACCCTTCTTTATTCCTGTGGCTAGGTTTCTTTTAAGTCACGAGACCCATCATTACATCATATAAGCACTTGCAGAGAAAGGAATTTTTCTACACTGTGCAATACATCATCTTCAGGTCTGTGAATAACTCTTAGAGTATAGTGGGTGTTCAAATGGTATTATCAAGTGAGAGATTATATGTCATAAACAACAGTAAAGAGCGTGAGATTCTAATTCAGATTTCAGGCTATTGTAATTCTATCCTTCACTCCCTTGCTGAAATTGCTGTTTACAAAAATAATTAATTCCATTCTATTAATGTATCCTGTTTAGAATTTTAATTGTATCATGTAAATTAAAAGTAGTAAGACAACTTGAACAACTCCTTAACTTTTCATCACTATGCCAACAATGCCAAAATAACAAATATGCCATTTGTTTCACTTTATGTTTTCAATAGTATTTATGAATTGAAAAGTCCTTTTATTGCTAAATCACAATTTCATAACAAATTAAGAGTCATATCAATGCTTGAAGGAATTAGAATGTGACAAATTCAAGAGGTTGACTGTAGCAACAATATACTATTAAAAACCTAGTTTACTTCACAAAGCATAAGTGCTACTTCAATTACCTTATAAAGGACATTATTATCATTTGCATTTTTCAAAACAGAGAAAAACACCTCTTTGGCAGATACAACAATGATGGGTTTTGTTCACAGTATAATGGAAATATCTCTAATGGCACTTATGATCCAAGCAGTCAAATAAACAAAAAAAAATTGTCAGAAGAGAAAGAATACAAAGTGAATCTTTGTGTTAGAGCTGTGTCACTCCCCATCTCTGGTTTGTACTTAGAAGCTGAGTGATACAGACATACATGGATCTCCTGCTGCATGGTGGAGCAGAGTCCCAGCATACTCTCCCACCCAAGTGTTTCTTCCCTTCCTCTACTTTCTTACCTCCAGCTGGGCTTTGTCAAAGTTTGGGCTTTGAAAAAGCTGCATGTTCCAATAGGGTAAATAGTATGGACTGGAGTGTGATATCCTTAGCCTGCTGTCTAGTCCTTAAAGATTTTAATTATAAAGATGTACATTCAAATGGACTCTGTACACTAGCATCAGACAAAGATATATATCATAAGGCTTTCCATTACTGATAGATTTGTTTCCTGATAATATCTGTATGACACCGAGGAGATCATAAACCTTATTTTTAAATTCTAAATACTTGGATTTCAAAGTGATCTTGTATATACAATAGCTCACATGTATCAACTGGAACATTAACCACACACATTCTGCATTTTACATCATGCATCTTTAAAAGATCTATTTATTTTTATTTTGTGGGTCTACATGCATGGATGTAAACCATATGTGTACAGTGTGTGTAAAGGCCAAAAATAAGAGTCAGATCCACTGGAACTGGAGTTACAGGAGTTTGTGAGCCTCTGGGATGGTCCTGAGAACTGAATCCAGGTTTTCTGGAAGAGCAGCAAACATATCTTTCCAGCTCCATTCTTTAGGCATTTCTAGTGAGGGTTGGCAAACTTTCTGTAATGGATCCAATAGTAAGTGTCTGGGGCTTTGTGTGCTGTACAGTTTCTGTCGCAACATGTCAGCTCTTCCCTTATAGCTCTTACGTAACTATAAAACATATATAAATGGCTGCAGCTGTGATCCAATAAAAATTTTATTTACACAAACCGGTCACTGGTTAGATTTTTACCACAGGATCTAGTTTCCAACTCCTGACCATTAAAAGGAGAATAGCGATGCCAATGCTGGCCTTTTTACAGAGCTGATGTAGCTGATCAAGTACTTAGAAAGGAACAATCTCACATACTATAAACTGTAACAGTTTTACTTACATGTTATTAATATTTTTATAGTCTTAGTTCTCACTCCAGGAGATACCTTTATCTAAAAACATCATACGATGATCCTTCAATACCACAGAAAATAACTTTAGTTGCTTCCATGAGTAAACTGTTTCTAAAGCTGTCCAGAATATTGAAATGCAGAACTTTGGGCAATGAAAGTTATCTTTAAGCATCAAACATTAATGCTTCTTCTCTGAAGAATATGTGACATAAATGCATCACAGTATCTGATTTGCTTAGTGAAATCTAATGAAAATGCAGGATTAAATCACAAAAAGAAGTAAGATTGATGATATAAAATTAAGGGTGTGAAATTATGACACTCTTTTTCAGTGTGTTACCTTAAGGACATAGAATGTTCTAAAATGGATTTACATCAGGAGTACTAAGGGATGATGCTATCCATTTAAATAGATTTTAATTCATTTTAAATTACACTTGAAATACAAAGCACATGAGATGACCACATTAAAGAGTCATTGTGTAGCAAGTCAGAGCTGGAAAGCAGTTTCCCTCTCTGCCTGGGAATGCTGAGCAGAGACAATGGCACTTTTGCTATGGAATCTGAGAGAGCACGTTTTATGGACATCTCTGAGGAGCAATTAAACTAACTGAATTCAATTAAAAATTGGCCTTCAACCAAGAGGATATGAACTTAGCCAGGAGAATATAGCCATGTATTTAAAAAAAAACTATATGTAAAATCAAGACACAGGGATCTCTATGATTCTTTCATATGCTTTCGTGAGTGAGATGGCATTATTGCCATAATAGCAAATCATTTTAATAAGCAAGAACCTTCAGAAGCTATCTCCAGGTCACTGCTTCAGAAACTGAACTACGGAACTGAGTAAAACTCTAGCCACATTATTTAGCTGGAAATTGCTTTTACACCTGTCTTAGGATTTCTAAAGCCTTGAAGAGACACCTTGACCATGGCAACTCTTTTTTCTTAATTTATTTATTTTACATCCCAGAGCAGTTTTCCCTCTCTGCTCTCCCCCTAGTCCCTCCCCTCCTGCCCCCCTATTCCCCCCCCAATCCCCTCCCCCCCCATTTCTGTTTAGGAAAGAGCAGGTCTCCCATGAGTATCAACAAAACATAGCATATCAAGTTGCAGTAAGACCAAGCATCTCTCCATGTATTAAGGCTGGGCAAGGTGACCCAGTATGAGGAGTAGGGTCCCAAAAGCCAGCCAAAGAGTCAGAGATAGCCCCTGTTCCCACTTCTATGGATTCCCACAAGAGGACCAAGGTACACAACTGTCACATGTATGCAGAGGGCCAATTCAGTCCCATGCAGGCTCCCTGGTTGTCAGGTCAATCTCTGTGAGGCCCTATGAGACCAGGTTAGTTGATTCTGTGAGTTTTCTTGTGGTGACCCTTACCCCTCTGTTTCCTACAATATTTTTCCCGTCTTCTACAGGACTCCCTTGGGCTCTACCTAATGTTTAGCTGTGGGTCTGATACTGGATGAAGCCTCTCTGATGGCAAATGGGCTAGACACCAATCTATGAGTACAGCAGAATAGCATTAGGCATCATTACATTGACATTTTTGGGTTTTTTGCCTCCAAAAATGTTTAGTTCTCTCCTAGGTCTCTGGGTCATTCAGCCTGTGGATCTTGGTGCTCCAGACAGTGTTAGAGGTGGGCTCACTCTTCTGGCATGGATTTTATTGGCCACTCCCCCAATCTATAGTCCACCCTTGTCCCAACACACCCCACAGGCAAAAGAGACTGTAGGTTGAAGGTTATATGGCTGGGTTGATTTCTCTCTCTCTCCACTTGAATTCTTGCCTGGTCACAGGAAGGCCAATTCAGGCTATATATCCACTATTGCTAGGAGTCTTAGCTGGGGTTATCCTTAGAGATTCCTGGGCGTTTTCCTTGCACCAGGTTTTCACCTGACCACCACAGCAAGTCTTACACAGGAAAACTTTTAATTTGTGGTGGCTCACTTACAGTTTAGAGCTTCAGTCCATTACCATCATGGTGGGACATGGTGATGTGCAGTCAAACATGGTGCTGGCTATATCTTGATATATAGGCAACAGGAAGTGGACTCCATGTCACACTGAGGGAAGCTTGAACAAAAGAGACCTCAAAGCCTACCCCCACAGTGGCATTCTTCCCCAAACAAGGCCATACCTACTTCAACAAGACCACACCTCCTAGTAGTGCCACTCTCTATGAGATTATGGGGTCCAATTACTTTCAGACTACCACAACACCACTCAATTTACTCTTTTTTCTGATTACAACTTAGGAGATGCTACATATATCTTAATCTTCTTATATGATGTATACTTATTTAGGATAAATATTGGAGTTTGATGTGTGTGTGTGTATTTCTGGTGTTGGGAAGTGAACCCCAAGCTTTAATACTAGACAAAAACCTCTACTACTGAGCTACATGCCTGACCCATGAGTGCTATTTTTATCTTATTGATCTCTATATTAAAATATTAATATTAATCTAATATTGATAAAGATACATTCTAGTATATACTTAATGTATGTGTGTTATATAATATACAATAGTAAAATGTGAAAATCATCCACAAAGGAAAAGCATTCTGTAATAGGCACTGATAAGTAAATAACATGCATCATAAATTATCTGATTTGTTCATGAAAGTTTTGCTATTAAATGATAGTCTGAGAATCCAAAATCATGAAATGGAGGGTATATTTTCCTTCAACAAATTTTTCTGTTTATTTGTCTATTAAAAAACATTAATGTTTTGGTTTGAACATGATAACACAATAGAAAGGTCTGGCTTTTAGGGTTGTTAATTATAAACTCTGTTTTTTATTTGTTTATAATATATTGTTTGAAACTATCTTAAATAAAGACCATTTATTATAATTAATTGGTGATTTATTAAATAAACACTGTATATAAATAAAAACTGGTGTTGGATTATTATTAATTGTAGCAGAAATAAGAGATGTTGTTTACTAGCACATTACATGAAATGTGCTAAGCATTTGGAGTTTGGTTTTTTAGATTTAACATCACAATGACTTCATGGAGCAAGTACAATTATTATTTCTCTTTTATATTTAAGGTATTGGGAGTGCCTTTGATAAAATGTGGGCAGCCAGCAACATCAATACTTTTTACAGCTAATGTCATAGCAAATACACAAGGGCTGCATTATTCTTCCATTTCTACTGAAGAAGAGACTGGGGCTGAAGACAGTTAAGAAATGTAAGTAAGTGAGAGTGCTATCAATTCAAATGAAGCCCCGTATTCTGCTCACAAAATTTACTCTATTAGACAATTCAATGGGCAAAATAAAATTACCAAAATTAATACTAATGTTGATATCAATCTTGCAACTGAATATTTAAGTAATAATTAATCATAGAAAACGCACTTATGTTAACTATACCAGACATCAAAACATTTCTCAGAGAGGACCTATACTTAGAAACGCACATTTGAATGATTTCGAGGTAAGGCTTCAAAGTAGGGTACAAAGAATCTCCAAAATGCAATGTTGTGTTTATTGTTTGTGGAGCATGGAAGAAACTATAAGAACATAGAAAGGGGAGCTGGCTTTGGAGAGAGGACTGTGACCATCTTGTAGATGAGCTGGTTTGTGAAATAATCACTCCTGGGTATGAAATTGGCATCCTAAAGCATTCTTATTAAGGTTTTCTGAGATGGAATAATCTTAGCGTCATCAGATCTTCCTTGCCTACATTGATTTACACAATCAAGGCTTTGGAATCAAACCTCCAACTAGCTTCCTTAACATGTTTCCTTAACACTGTGACTCATTCTCATTACTAACAGTTTCGTTCATATATTTCATACGCATAAGCCAGTTTTGATGCTCTTTTAATATTATCCAATAAGCTCATCTCTGATATAAGTTCATAACTGAGCAAATTAAGGAAAAAAAATCATTGTCTCAGTCTGTAAAGTGCTTGCCTCACCAGCATGAAAACTTGGGTTTGCCAAACAGAACCCGTGTTAAAATAAAGGTAGACAGGACAAGATGGTGTGCACTTGTATCTCCATTGCTGTGGAGGCAGAGACAGGAAAATCCCAGGGGCTCACTGACAAGACATCCTTACCTTCTTGGTAAACTACAAGCCAATGAGAGACTGTCTCAAAAACTAAGATATAGGCTGGGTGGCGGTGGCACATGCCTTTAATCCCAGTACTCAGGAGGCAGAGTCAGACGGATCTCTGTGAGTTCAAGGCCAGCTGTTCTACAGAGCGAGATCCAGGACAGGCACCAAAACTACACAGAGAAACCCTGTCTCAAAAACAAAAACAAACAAACCCAAGATATACAGAAACTGAGGGATAAAATCTGAAGTAATCCTTTGGCTTCTACACACATGTGCACACAAGTGCATGTGCACGTTCACACAGGAGCAGGCACACACCAAGGATCAAAGTAAAATATCTCTATAAAATAAATATCACATGTTTTATATAGGGAACCTAACTATGAAAATACATACATACGACATGAAAGCCAAAAGGGTTCAGTGGGGAAGAAGATGGGAAGGCATGAGAGGGTTTTGGGGATATGAACAAAGTACAGTGAGGTACATTGTACACGAGGTCCATTAATTTGTACACTTACTTGAAAGAGGTTTTTTTTTTAAAGAAATAAAAGTGTCAAAAGTGACAAAGAGATGACACAATAGTTTAATAAAACCTTCAATTTTTTAAAATCTAAAACCTGTTTCCAATTTCCCATTCCAATAGAGATGAGTGGAAAGTACAAAGTGGCCAGAGACTCCATTAGATTGTTGAACCAAATCTGACACACTATTCAAGCGTCAAACTCATTATTATGTAACAGGGATCTAACCGTAAAATCCCCACTGAATTTCAATGGAATTTCCCAATGACATGAGCTCCTTGGACTTTGGTGTAAGACTCTGACTTTTTTTTTTTTTTTTGCTAAATGCTTATTTATTTAAAGACTGAAAATACAATACTTTACCAATCTGCACAATGTATTACCTTCAAAATAGTACAGATCACCCCCCCAAAGACTCAGGGAGAATTGTATAGGAGAGCAGAATGATTGTTAGAGCGAAAAGTCAGGGAGGATGAAAGCAAAACTGTCTTCTGGACATGATGAGGCCATTGCATGCATGAACACACAGCACCTGTGTGTCGTCTGCAGAAGATCTGTACAAGATCAATTGGGTCAATATTCTGACATGGGAAAGGAGAAGGGATAATGATCCTCCACCCATACAGTTGTGGACAGTTGGTGGCTTCCGGGGAAAGATGGAAACCAGGTTTTTAAAAAGTGTGAACCCTTTGTAGGTTTACCATACTCCAATGGAAGGCCTCATACTCGTGGGTATATTGGCAGCATAATTGAGTCATTAAAGAAAAGCACATGAAGTTGAGAATGAGTCAGGCCATGTAGAGTGGATCAGGGAGGAGTTAGGAGAGAAGTGGAGAGGGGGATAGGATCAAATCGTGTTGTGTGATATCCTCAAATAATTGATAAAAATATTATATTTTAAAGTTCCCTTGGGTCCTCCCCCTTTTTCATTAAAGTAATTGATATACTCAACAATTTTCAGAAAATGAGAGTGTTGGTGTTGTATTAGATTAGTTCAGTACACCCAGTAATTTCTTGCAAAGAACATAGCAATTTAGAAACTCCTAATAATGACCCCCAAACACTACTAAATACCTTTTATACAGCTTTAATACCTGTATCGGCTAGAGTTTAACCTCAAATTTTAATTCATGCAAACTAAGTTTCCAATGCATATTACAATCTGCCTTTTACTGCAAGCACAGAATGGAAACTTAATTTCCCAATTACTTGTACCTTATAATGGAAGCGCTCAATTACCCTGACAAGTTCTACTCTTTGAGTGGCTTTCAGAGACTATAAGTAGTGTAGCATTACCTGGAGATCCTCATCTTAGAAGAAAATGTTACATTCAATGCTTCTTTCAATAAAATTTTTAATCACACAAGTAAAAATATAATGAAAATTATTTTAGTTAGCTTATATCTTGTATCTATTTTTGTGAAACTTTTAAAAATTTAAAATCATTACTATTAAATAATCAAATATATGAGGTGATCTTCATAAGTGGTCAAAGTGCTGAGAATAAGGAACTGTGAGTGTTAAGCCCTAAATGGAACATCTCTATCATACCACAGGGAAGGTGAAGAGAGAAAATGGAAAGAATGCTGATGGACGGGGAGGACCACTGTGAAACCCGACCTTCTGGGCGTAGCACAGACATTGTACTCGTGAACCCACAGCAGCTGCATTTGTCTACATAAGACCTACAAAAAATCAAGCAAGCAAAAATTCTAGCCTTGATGAGGGAAACCTACCCCAAAGAGTTATTGGCAATTGGTAGCCGCTAAGATTCAATATTCTCTGGGAGTATGACCACTGGTATGTCCGTGTCTCAACAGATAGCCACAACCAATGTACATATGGATAGCATTAAATGTCCTTGGTGGGTTATTTAAAAAGAGAGAGGAGGAGAAGGAGAAAAGAGAAGAGGAGATAAAGTTGAGAGGTGAACCTGTGTGGGAGATCCAGGGAGAACTGAAGGGTGGATATGGCAGGTTATATCATCAGATTTCATTGAATGCACATATAAAATTCCCAAAGCATCACACAGAGAAACACAAATGCACACACATGTAGAGGGGGAACAGGGAGAGGCTTGAACTATTTTTTCACATATAATATTTTAACATTTTCGTATGTATTAAATAGTTTATTATTTCTGCTATCTTCACAGACACAACCTAAAATTTAAGGATAAATACTAACAGTGTTCCTGATTTGTGAACTAATTATTCATTACCCTAACTGATTTAATAAGATTGTCCAAAACAATGAGGGATATGTTCAAATGCAGATTTCAGATATCACAAATAATTAAAGTTTATATTTATTTATACATGAGGATAGATTTATATTTTAGATGTAACATGAAAAATAAATCAGTCATATGATATAGATATTATTTTTTGAAAAGAGGCTGAATTTATTAGTAACCAGTCAGACTCCAAAATTTATGATACTCACAGTTTGTTACTACAACTAGAAAACCAATTCAAACAAGAAACCATGTTGATGTCTGTGATCCGTGCTAGGACCATGTTGAAATCTGTGGTCTATGCTGCCACCAGAGATCATAATGAGGTCCACGGTCCTTGATGCTACCAGAGACCATGTGGTTGTTTGTGGTCCATGAAGCCCTGGGAAAAACATGTGTAAGTCCATGATGCATGCTACCTCTTGTTGTTATAGGAATAAAGACATTTGTTACAGTGTTATTGATGACTTCAGACTCATAATTGAGAATGAGAGACATTGAAGGCTTCTGCAATAAACCCCTCTCCCTCCTATCACACCCCTAAAGAAAAAAAGAAACAGTCTGGAAAGGCAGCCATTGAAGAGAGTTCTTAAAAATTGTAATAAAAGCCGGGCGGTGGTGGCCCACGCCTTTAATCCCAGCACTCGGGAAGCAGAGCCAGGAGGATCTCTGTGAGTTCGAGGCCAGCCTGGGCTACCAAGTGAGTTCCAGGAAAGGCGCAAAGCTACACAGAGAAACCCTGTCTCAAAAAACCAAAAAAAAAAAAAATTGTGATAAAGGTGCTGAAGTGTAGCTCTTCACAGTTGCTGGCTTCTGATGGTGGGATGGGAAAGGACTCAGTTATCTTTAAGGGGCTGGCCACTGGGCGTTTTATGATGCTCAGATGAGTACATGGGCAACATAAATTGTACTTGGTGTTTTGTGGTGGGAGAGGAAGCAAGGGTGGGTGGGGTGAACCTGGGCGGTATGGGAAGCAGCAAGTGTGATCAGGATACATTGTATGAAATTCCCAAATATTCAATATAAACACTATGTTGGAAGGGAAAAGGGGAAAGAAAAGCAAGTATGAAATTCTCAAACAATAAACAAAGTAGAGAACAATAAAAAAAAAAACCCTGCATTTATTTTGATGTTGTGATGTTGGATGTCTAAACCTATCCCCTCCAAATAAGTAAACTATTGTTGTAATAGCTAAGCGTTATTTTCAATGATCCACTCTTTTTCTACTGTTCTGTAGAGAACAACTCTATGAATTACCACACATACACACTACGTAGTTTGCTTAGATATACTATGGTTTATCTGCTGAACTGTTAGTCAATTAAATTTGTCTAACGTTTGATCCTAGCTTTATAACACATTTCAAGAAACACATCATGTTATTACTCAAAAAGAGAAAATTGAATCAAAATATTTTTCATAGGCACATTTTATTTTAATTTTGTGGAAGAATATGTAGTAAGGAAATGAGTAAGCTTTGTCATCAGACTTTCTTGGGACACCAGCCCACAAATAATGACAAGGAGACTAATTATAAATTATGAAAGGTCAGCCTTAGCTTAGGCTTGTTCCTAACTAGTTCTTTTTTTTGTTTTGTTTTTTTGTTTTTCGAGACAGAGTTTCTCTGTGTAGCTTTGCACCTTTTCCTGGAACTCACTTGGTAGCCCTGGCTGGCCTCGAACTCACAGAGATCCACCTGGCTCTGCCTCCCAAGTGCTGGGATTAAAGGCATGCGCCACCACCGCCCGGCCTAACTAGTTCTTATAACTTAAATTAACCCATGATTTTTAATCTACTTTCTTCCAAGAGGCTCATTACCTCCTCTCTGTACTGCCCATCTTGCTTCCTCCATGTCTAGCTGGCGACTCTACCTTCTTCTTCCCAGGGTTCTTCCCATGCACTCCTGCCAAGCTATTAGATGTTCATCTTTTTTTTTTTTTTACATCAATCACCACAATACATCTTTACACAGTTCAAAAATATCTCATGACAGACCTATAGTATGTTAAATCATTTATCTAGTCCTAATAGATCCTAGTTGTATTTCCTCAGGTTATGAATCCACCCAAGGCATCTGTAGACCTGTTTTATAATCTTATGTACTAGTAGAGAAAAAAAAAAAGATGGGAAAAGATTCCTTTGCAAATATTTGAGATTTAATTGAGAGCCATCAAAATGGAATACAGGAATGATGTTGAGACATTTCATTACAACTCTCCCCTGAGAAGTCACCCCCACACTAAAGTGTGTTTTCTGATTCCCTTTTTCTTAACCCTTGTGCTTAGAAGTCTTTACTAAAATATCTTCAATAAGTCTCAAACCCTCTTTCATACTGGCTATTTTTGAAATTCCTTCCTTCACTAAATCCATGAATCTCAGTTTGTTCTGAGTCAAGGTCCCAAAAAGGTTACAGGAACTACTGCTTAGGGTCCTGAGAGTGACATTCTATACTGTGCCTCTGTCCCACTCACGGCTGACGGGAGTAATTTGAGGGCATATTTTTTTCTTTTAGTGGGAAAACTCAGCTTACTTTGTTTATAAATCAAGGACAGGAAAATCAGGAGTAAATTGATGGTTTTAGTTGTGAACACTTATAATTAAAAATTGTAGTTCTGAGACAAAGTACGATGGATAAAACCTAGATGAAATGAATGTTTGATCAAAGCTAATATTTGAGCTAATTTAGGCTTTTTTCTTAGTCTTAAGAAAAATTTAATTCTTACTTAAATTTTTTTTTTGGAGGAAATGGTTCATTGTATCTTATATTTTCAAGTAACAACAAT
>CABHPH010149682.1:0-15150 GCA_902168325.1 Peromyscus nudipes
CTAAGCTCCAGGAATCTTGCTGAAGAAAGGGAGGAGAGATTGTACAAGCCAGGGGGGTCATGAAGGGAGAACCCACAAAGGCAGCTGACCTGAGCTGGTGGGAGCTCATGGACTCTGGACCAATAATTAAGAACTTCCATGGGACCAATCTAGGCCCTCTGCATGTGTGTGACAGTTGTGTAGCTTGGTCTCTTTGTCAGGCTCCTAGCAGTGAGATCAGGACCTGTCTCTGGCACTTAGCTGGCTTTTGGGAGCCTGTTCCCATGCTGGGTTACCTCGCCCAGTCTTGACACAAGGGTAAGAGCTCGATCCTGCTCAAGTTGATGTGCCGTGCGTTGTTCAAGCCCCAGGGAAGCCTGCCCCTTTCTGAGTAGAAATAGATGTGGGAGGGGACTGGGAGGAGAGGAGGGAGGGGAAACTGTGGTTGGTATGTAAAAATAAATGAAAAAAAGTGTTATTTAGATAAAATAAAATAAAAAGAGATCTAAGTATATGTTTTATCAT
Organism: Peromyscus nudipes; assembly: GCA_902168325.1. Taxonomy (NCBI): domain Eukaryota; kingdom Metazoa; phylum Chordata; class Mammalia; order Rodentia; family Cricetidae; genus Peromyscus; species Peromyscus nudipes. The sequence goes on from CABHPH010149682.1 coordinate 505, forward strand.
CCCATAGGATGTTTCACTAGTTAGTGAGTGCCCATAAGAAAAAAATGGGATATTCTTTTAATCCACAGTTTCATTGCTGTTCATCCTACTATTTCAGAATCAGATAAATTGTGTGTGCGTGTGCATGTGTGTATATGTGTGTGTGTGCTTGTGTTTGTGTACAAACATGGAAAAGCAGACAAACAGAGGTCAGAGGGCAGACTCAGGTGTCAACACTCGCCTTTCACCTTGTTTGAGACAGGGTCTCTCTTACTCACTTCTGCACACACCACGGTATCTGGCCTGTGAGCTTCCTGAAACTCTCCTGCCCCTCCCCTCCCGTGTCACTGTAAGCGCACTGGGATTACAGACTCATGCTCTCTGGGTTCCAGCTTGTTTGTGGGTTCTGGGAATGGAAACACAGTAATCAGGCTTGCGAAGCAAGTTCTCTACCCACTGAGTCCTCTCCTCAGGCTAATAAATTCATTCTAAGCAATTCAAAGGAGGCATAAAACTTACAAATTCATGGAGACATATTTATATGCAAAACAGAGCTCACTGTTTTTTTGTTAATTTTGCTACTTTTAGAAATAAAGATTCAATTCCAACTTCATAAAAATTAATAGATGGGATTCAGGATTTTCCATTTTTATGTTAAATATGTCTGATATTTTACTATAACTGGCAGGTAATTTTAATTTTAAAAAATAGATTAAATACTAATAATAAGAGGATTAAATTTCTTCCCCATTTGATTCAATGTTCTACAAGGGACTTGTGTCTTTTAGACTTTCCAATAACCAAGCTTTCAACAGGGTAAATTTTCATTTAGGTGGCAGCATGGATGTCCTATATATGTCAGATTTTCTATGAATATCTAAAATACTAATCACTGTAAGCACATTAGGCTCCCCTTCCTGAGTGCCTGGTAAACAGAGTACAATAAAAATTCTACTGATAAATAAATGAATACTCAATGCCATCAGATATTATCAATATTGTTAACAACTAAAATAACTTTTATTTATTCTCTTCATTTATAATCACCAGAAATTCATAACCTCTTTTGGTTCCCTCATCTGTATACTCATGTGCAATGTTTATACTCATGGAAACATATGCCAAGAACCTAATGCTAAGTATGGCACTCAGTAAGTTCTTAAAGCTTGGTAAATGTTCCCATTACCCACAGCATACACATCATCACTACCAGCATCACCACCATCATCGTCATCACCAGTATCACCATTATCATTATCACCAGCAACAACATCATCACCAGCATCTCCACTATCACCGTCATTATCATCCTTGACATGAATTTTTTTTTAAAGCAGATTTGAACCTTATTTTCTCTTTAAGAGAAAAGTTGTTTTGCTATAGTCTAGATTCAGGAATATTCCTCATCTGGCAGTACCATACAGAAGACAGTCAGTGATGAGAAGTGGAGAGAGAGTGCCAGATATTTTGAATAAAGTAAAATATCCCAAAACATTTTAGCCTAGTATGACAGGAAAATGGCCTTTGCAATTTCAGTAGGTTTGAAGCTTGAGTTTCTTGAAGCCAGAATTTGGAACTGTACAATCAAACAACTCCAAAATGTCAGAGATCACTTGGTATTGCCTGAGAGTGGATTACACACAAGACTTTCTATGGAGAGGGCCTGCCTGGCCTGAAATCCGATGAATGACACAGGATATAGCAGGCTCTTAGCAGCTAGTTTGAACTTGAAGAAAAAGAATCAGAAGTGGTACATGAGTATAACATGAGCAAAACCTGGCAGGAGACAATGGTGGTATTATACAGAATAAAGGGAATGGCTTCTGTAGATATCACACTACAGAAAATACGGGAGGAGGGTGCTTATTTTTCTTGGTACACTAGCTTTTGAGGATTTAATTGGTTTGTGAAAGGCATTTAACATTACAATCTGGATGGGACCATCCATCAAGATATTTAGGGGGAAATCTATCATTTAAAAAAAATTGGGGAGGGAGTGGTTCAGTGAATAAAGTTTGCTACAAAAGCATCCTCAGCATTCACCTAAAAGCTAGGTGCAACGGTGTGCAGCTGCAACCCCCAGGATGGGAGCATGGAGATAGCAGATCCCAAAAGCTTGATGGCCAGCCAGTCAGGCTGCAGGTTCAGTGAGAAATCCTGTCTGTGAGAGATCCTGTCTCAAAATCCAACATCAGTTGTAAGCCTCTACATGAACATGCATGGGCAAGCAAATACACACACACACACACACACACACACACACACTTCTAATTTCTGAGTGGAGAATAAATAAGATTTCAGATTAGAGAGAAAAGACTTGGCAGAAGCAGAAATTCTCTAATTTCCAAGAAGAGGAGGAGGAGGAGGAGGAGGAGGAGGATGAAAGGGAGGAGGAAGAGGAATGTAAACAAGTTTTCTGCTAAAATCTACACCTGCAAAAGCTACAAAATGTACTGTATCCATCAATAACTGATGGCTGATAAGTAGGGAGCCTTAAAAAGCTTACAATTCAAAACAGAAACAAGAGCACACACACGGGTTCTGCCTCATTGGCCAGATGCTACTGCAGTTGCTGACCTCAGCTGCATGCTGCTCCCTTGCATCAAGACAGACAACTGACTGATCCACGTGAGTTTCAAGTTCTAATTTCCCCAACAACCACCACCATATCTCATCCACTAGAATGCAAACTGTACAAAATGTCCAAGGTGACAAAACAGAGCTATATTTTAGGATGTTTAGGAGCCATGTCTTCTGGTAAAACAGGTAAATTATGAACTAGAACAGGACAACAGCACTAAACCTCAATCCATCATTTCCCTGGGAAAGTTCGTGCTGATTTTTGGCAATAAGTTACTTCCAGCAAACAAAGAATCGACTTTGTGTATTGTGAATGATGTTTCTGTATCAGCAGAAAGCATCTTCAAGAAATAGATGGTTGCCATATTAACACATTCTAAAATGCCTACAATTGGAGCATGGTCCACCTGCTGGGGTTAAAAACAGAAGAGTTCTTTCTGGTAAATTCTTTGTTGTTACAGTGACCTGTAAAGGGGATGTTGGCTGCAGATTCAGCCATTGACCTTCCAGTCATCTAAACAGGAGTGTCTGAATGATGCCTTGATTGTAGTTAATTATCTCGGCTCCCACCAGCACATTGACATACATCCAGTTCAGACTCTCCCATGAGCGCTGGAGCCCTCTTGCTGAACTGAGTGGCCTTGCTACCACCAAGCTCTCTTCCTTCAATCAGTCCTCACCAGAACTATCAGAGAGTATTCAGAAACAGGAATCGGGGGTTGTCAGCACCTCACTTTGAAGCTCACCCATTGCAAGCCACTTTCCTGCCAGAGTTAAGTCCAAAATCTAAATACTAACAATGTAAAACTCATGTGCTGGTTATTTTATAAACATTTCATTTAATGTTGTAATATTATTTTAATTATTAAACTTAAGATTTTTCCTTAAGTCATGTACACTGTGGTTTTACAATTGTTAAATAAATAGTTCCAATTTTTTCTGAGCAGCAGATATACATCACAGTACATCCTGTTGGTTTCCCAACAGGAACAACTTATCCTGCAGGGGACATTTTGATGGTAGAACTGGGAAGAAACAACTGGCATCTACTGTGTGGAAGCCAAAAATGTTGCTAAGCATCCCACAGTGGCACAGGACAACTCCTAATTACCAACCCCCAAATGTGAACAGTGCCAAGGCTCAGAAACGGCAATGAAATGATTTTTTAAAATGCCACTTAAGCTATGGCCATGAAATTCAAGTTTGACATCTCATACTATAGAAGTGGACTTCGGCAGCTGGTGGATGGGTGCTTCAGTGAGCTATCATTGGCTTTGTTTGGGGCTATAGTGGCTTCTAAAGGAGATAAGACTATACTACATCAATACACATGGCACACCACGTGGGCCAGAGTCTTTGCATAAGTCAGGTAAAGAAAGGGAACAGAAGGGGTTGGAAATGAATAATTAAAACAGCAAAGAAGCCCCCCATGTCTAGCTGACTTCTCACTCACACAAGTAATATCAGTCACTGCTAGAGGTCCCTCTGAAGAATGCAGGAGACATGAGAAGCCACTCTTTGGAGAGAATGCAGAGACAAATTCCACTGCAACTAATGGTCTACCAAATCCCTTGCCACTTCTGTCTCACAACCCAACTTCTTCTGGTGGAGTTTCCACCCATCACTATCCTTGTAAGATAGATACACAAGTGAGACTCTGATCTTGGGAGCCAGACTGAACTGAGCAAGAACAAATGAATTCTAAAATCTTCCTTTAATCTATTAAAGTACTGCAACCCAGAGGTACCAGGAAATTGAGATGTGATTAAAGGAAATTTCTAGCTGCCCAGACAGGAAGTAAGAAGGATGTATGTATAGCTGGGAGATATATGTATAGTGCATGTAGTGTGTATAATAGCAGACCTGGAGACAGAACCCAGAGGACCTGGGTTCAGTTCCCAGCACCCACATGGCAGCTCACAACTGTCTGTAACTCCAGTTCCAGGGTACCCATCACCCTCATATGGACATACATGCAGGCAAAAACACCAATGCACATAAATAAAAATAAATAATTTTTAAAAAATTAATTGAGCCAGACAGCAGTGGCACACACCTTTAATCCCAGTGGCACACTTGGGAGGCAGAGGCAGGTGGATCTCTGTGAGTTCAAGGCCAGCCTGGGCTACAGAGTGAGTTCCAGGAAAGGCACAAAGCTACACAGAGAAACCCTGTTTCAAAACAAAAAACAAAAAAAAAAAATTGAAATGCTTCTGTAAGCCAAAAGGCACCATCATTTGGACAAAGTGCCAGCCTACAGAATGGAGAAAGACTTTTACCAACTACACATCTGATAGAGGACTAATATCAAAAATATATAAAGAACTCAAAATAACTAGGTATCAAGAAAACTAATAACGCAATTTAAAAATGGGGTACAGATCTAAACAGAGAATTCTCAAAAGAGGAAACAACTCAAAGGCTAAGATACACTTAAAGAAATGTTCAGCATCCTTGGCCATCAGGGAAATGCAAATCAAAACTACTTTGAGATTTCATCTTACACCCATGAGAATGGCTGAGATCAATAAAACAAGTGTCAGCTCATGCTGGTGAGGATATAGTACTCCATATGGATAAGGGTAACACTTATCCATTGCTGGTGGAATTACAAACTTGTACAGCCACTATGGAAATCAGTGTGCCAGTTCCTCAGGAAGATGGGAATCAATCTACCTCAAGATCCAGCTATACCACTCTTGGGCCCAAACCAAAGGGTGCTTCATCCTACCACACAGGCACTTGCTTAATCATGATCATTGCTGCTCTATTCATAGTAGTAAGAAATTGGAAGCAACCTAGATGTACCCCAACCAAGGAATGGATAAAGGAAATATGGTACATTTACACAATGGAGTAAACTTTTAAAATTTTAAAAAATGACATCATGAAATTCATAGGTAAATCAATAGAATAGGGAAAAAAATCATCCTCAGTGAGGTACTTTAGACCCAGAAAGATTAATATGGTATATATTCACTTACATGTGGATATTAGCTGTTAAGTCAATGATAACCAAGCTACAATCCATAGAACACAGAGGATAAGTATAAAGTAAAGGACTAGGGGTACAGACAGATCTTATCAGCAAAAAGTAATATAAAAGATAGTTATGGATGGATGGGGAAGGGGGTGGGCTGGAACGGGAGGATCAAGTAAGGAGGGAGGGAGAGGAGGAGGAGGGAGGGAATACAGGAAGAGACGACCAAAATTCAGGACCATTTGAGGGGTAATGTGAAAACCTAAATACATACACATATGAAGGTGCTCTAAATGAAATTTCTAAATAATGGGGGAGACACAGTCCCAACTGTCCACATCTTCTTACCCAATGAAGCTTCCAGTCCAGAGATTGGGTTACATTTAATCCAATTGTTGGCTAAAGAAGTTCCATAGAAGCCCCCAAATAACCCAGGTTGTTTCTATAAACTGACAGCAAGGCCCTATTGCTGAAAACAACACCCACACAACTCACTGCACATGGAGACACTGAGGTGGTTCCTATATAGAGTCTTTACCCATATGTTCTAGCATCTTCGGTACAGGAAAGTACTCTGCACACTACCAAAAGGGATATAAGTACCAAGCCAACTACAAATGCTTTGATCTACAATGGTGTCCTACCTACAAGATGCGCTAGGGCAATGGTGTCACAAAGTTTGTGGGAGCAGCCAACCAGCATCTGATATGATTTAAGGCCCACCCCATGAGACGGGATCCATACCCAACACTGAGAACCAGAGACTAGACAGCCCAGGAGCCTAGGGTAAAACCAAATGCTGCTGTTACGAAAACAAAACAGGCACAGCAATAAAATGACACTCTGCTGTACTCACAGATAAGCACTTTGTTCTGCCGTCATCAGAGACGCTTCCTCCTGAAGCGATGGGAACAAATACAGAGACCCCAGCCAGACATTATACAGAGTGAGAGGCCTTGGAACACTCAGCCCTAAATGGGATGTCTCCATCAAATCCCTCCCCTTAGGGCTCAAAGAATCCTGTGGGAAAGGAGGCAAAAAGAGTGTAAGAGCCAGAGGGGATGGAGGACACCAGGAAAACAAAGCCTTCTGAATCCGTACAGCAAAGCTCACATGAACTCACAGACACTGAAACAGCAAGCACAGAGCCTGCACCGGTCTTTCTGCACCAGGCCCTCTGCATCTGTGTTATGACTTTCCAGTTTAGTGTTTTTATGGGACTCCTGAGTGTGAGAACAAGTGTGTCTCTGATTCTTGTGCCTTCTCTTGGGATCTTTTCCTTCTGTTTGCTTGTCTTGTCCAATTCTGATATGATAGCTTTTGCTTTATATTATTATACTTTATTTTGTTATTTTTTAAAAAGAATAAAAACCCAGTGACTAAGGAAAATTTTGTTGTAATTATTCTTAGAGATTTACATCAGAGGCCAAGGATGTAGAGCTCTTAATCCAAATGCTTCTTGATCATAAGATAGGATATGAGTCCTGATAGGTCTGGTTTCAGATATTACTGTCTGGATGTGGCTTGTCCCCAAGAGATCATAGAGGCTTTGTTCTTAGTTTCATAGTGCAGAGGTGATGTGAAGCCTTTAGCGGCAGAGCTTAGTACATGGTCCATGAGTTCTTAAACACTAAGTTAACTTTTCTGTTTGCTTAGTTTTGTTGTTTGATTTGCGGGAAGGAACTGCTGTTGTTCTGAGACAACGTCAAGGCCATGTTTTGAAAAGAGCAAGTGTGACCCCTGAACTACAGTCTGACTTTTGTCACCAATTTGTGCCACCCTAGCTTATACTCACTGAAAAGCCAGTCTTGGGCCAGGCACTGTGTTGAGAGCTTGGTAGTATTATCTCATTTAATGATCACAAAAATTATGTATCTGCACAGTTTTGTTTAGATACTCCTTAGGATCCCCAATTCTTAAAAGTCATTATCTCCTCCTATACATTATTCTTTCCACATAATACTGTCTTGTGGGCACTCTTTGACAAGCAGACTATCCTCCCTCCATGAAGTTTCAGGTTGTAACTGATGGGGCAATTGCTCCCACTCTAGAATCTGACTCCTAGGCAGAGAGACAGTGGGGGGAGTCTGAAGCCAGCTGCTGTTCCACTCTGTCTCTGGTGCTCAGAGTAAGCCAGACTCCTTCATTCGGGAGACCACCTTGCCTCATATCCCATGCTGCCTACAATGCTCAAGGTCCTGACAGTCTTCAAATAAGCGCTCCTTGTTTAAGGTAGGGCCAATTTCTATTACAGCTGAAGAAATCAATTGCCACTGAAAAGATGATGAGCTCAGTTGAGAAGCAAGCTCATACAGTAAGTCTAATTACAGAATTTCCCTCGTTGCTGACAGAGAAGGTTCCCAAGTGCAGGGTAAATTCCAGCAGGTTCTATGTTAACCTGCTCATATCAAAGCTTCATTGTTGAGTCACTCTCCCCTCCAAAGCACCCAAGCTTCATTCTTTATTTGGAAGAGTTGAAGGGTGCTGTGGGATGGTCTGTATATCAAACATGTTGCTTATTGGTCAATAAATAAAACACTGATTGGCCAGTGGTCAGGCAGGAAGAGGTATAGGCGGGACAAGGAGGAGAGAATTCTGGGAAGTGGAAGGCTGAGCCAGAGACACTGCCAGCTGCCCCCATGACAAACAGCATGTGAAGATGCCGGTAAGCCACAAGCAATGTGGCAAGGTATAGATTTATAGAAATGGATTAATTTAAGATGTAAGAACTAGATAGCTAGAAGCCTGAGCCATTAGGCCATACAGTTTGTAAGCAATATAAGTCTCTGTGTTTACTTGGTTGGGTCTGTACGGCTGTGGGACTGGCGGGTGGCAGAGATTTGTCCTGACTGTGGGCCCGGTAGGAAAACTCTAGCTACAGAAGGGTTAGGTGGGGCACAAATGTGCAGGCTGTTCACAGACATGGGCTTTAGTGGCCTGAGGGTAGAGCCGGCCAGAGTTTCTAATGCACATCTAACTACAAATTCAGACTGGATACAATGGCAGAAGAACTAGACACAGACAATAAATGGTTCTCCCTAAAGAGTGACCAAAACTGACCTTGGGCCTGAGTCAGCATCCAGTTTGAGTAATGCCCCCAGCTCTTCTGTCCTCTTCCCCAGGCAGGGCTTTTGTCATTCTGGGAACAGCAAACATTCCACACAAATGCATCTAAAACTCACTGTTATCTGACGCTTCTTCCACCCAATCTTTAAGCCATCACTGATGCTTCAAAGTGAATGAGTCACTGTTGAGAGAAGAAAATGGTTCCAAGAGAAAAGGGAAGCTGCATGGTGTTAGGGGTGTGACCCTGTTTGGGTTCCAATCATGCCTGTGACCTTTCTCCACAGGAACATGCTGATACACAGTCTTGTAAGCCCGCAGAAGAATAAAATGCATAGAAACACATTGTTGGAGTCCAGTGAAGAACACAGAGTGTTTCTCTGACTGTGTTGGTTACAGCTCCCTCACACATACAATAACAAGTTTCTGGTTTCCCTGGCACATATGTTTGAGCAATGTGTTGCTGCATCTCTGACAGTTGGTGACATTTCCTTTGCAGTCAGCAAGATTCGTACAGAGGCTGTGTGTCCAATGAAGAAATTAACATCCTGAGTCCCTGCATTTGCTATTAGTCATCATTTGCAACTTTATCCCCCCAAAATACTCACTGAACACCTACTGGGTGCTCAGCCCCCTTCAACACAAAGATACCCAAAGCAGCCTCCACTCTCTCAGAGGCATGAGACATACACCAAAATAATGATATTGCCCACTGCCATTGAAGACTAAAACAGGAACAGGAAGCTAGCCAATCAGTAACGCGCTTGCTGAACAAGCATGAGGACCTGACTCTGATCTCCAGTACCTTAAAAACACCTGCCTATAATCCTAGCATTGAGAATGTGGAGGCAGACAGGTCCCTGGGTCTTGCTGGCCAGCCAGCCTAGCCTAATTCAGGAGCCCCTGGTCCCAGGGAGATATCTTGTCCCAAAACACAAGATATCTAAGGAGTGATACCTTCACAGTTGACCTCTGACCTCCACAGGCACCTGCACACACGTACACACACACACACACACACACGTACACACACACATACACACATGTGTACACACACACACAGAAGAGAGAGGAGAGAGACAGATGGAAAGAGAGGGGTGGGGGAGAGAACAGTTACAATTAACATTTCTCTAAAGATATATTCCAGAGACAGTCTTAAATATTAAGCACGGAATAGCATCTCTATCAATCTTCAAACTAATGATACTATTACATTCACTTTACAGATTAGAAATACAAGCCAGCATGGTGCCACACAATTGTTATCCCAGCACTGGGGAAGCTAAATCCAGAGGACTAAGAGTTCAAGACCAGCCTAAGCTACATAGTGACGCCCTATCAAAGAATAAATAAAATAAAAATAAGGAACATGAGGAGTCTTACATTCCTCAATCATACTTGAACAGTAAGAAGGAGGCAGAGGAGAGAGATCGCAGCCCCTCAAAGCCGCGCCAGGATGGCTCAGCAGTGGAGACTCGGGGAGGGGGAAGGGAGCCCAAACAGCTGCTGTACAGTTGCTATCACCTCTGCCGAGGAAATGGGAGCATATTTCTTTGTAAGCCTCACCTTCAAGAAGCACTTTTAGCCTACAGCCTTCATCAGAGAGCTGCTTATGAATCTGCAGCTGCTGAGAGCAGGTTTACATGAAGATCTTAGGCCTCTATCGATCTCTTTTCAGAGCTGGAAAAAAAATCTGTTGTGCTTGAGATCTGAGAATTCAGCAGATCAATTAAACACAGGAAAGAATTATCACAATGTGAGAAGATCAGTTGAAGAAACTGATACCTTACAAATTTACCTATTGGCCAAAAAGCCATTATATAACCAAAAATTTTCAACTGGATGAGGCCTGTGACATAAACCAGTCTAATCTTTTAATTTTAAAAATGAAAGAATGGAGGCCCTGATGAGTCAAAAGACTCACCCAAAGACATAGCTGAGTGCAGAGAGTAGTCATCATGTCTTCTGATTCCTCCAATGGTGTGCATGTGTGTGTGCTTATGTGCATGTGTGTGGGGGTGAGGGCGTGTGTGTGTGTGTGTGTGTGTGTGTGTGTGTGTGTGTGTGTGTGTAGAGAGAGAGAGAGGTTATTATATTGGCTTACATGATACCGTCTGGGGAATTCAATAATGGCTGAGAACACGTTAACTGTTGAGCCCACAAGGCTCACCGCCTCAGTGGATCCAGCCTGGTGCTAAAGGCCTGGAGGATTGATGTCAAGCCACAGGTGTTCAGTACATATTGGAAGGATAAAGACGTTGGGTTCTGATGCCTGTGGAAAACAGCATTATAGTGGTATTCTATTTGTACTGAAATGTGATTTTGTTTGTATGTTAATAAATAAAGTTGCCTAGGGGTCAGAGCTATTAGCAAGCCATAGCGAAAGCCAGGGCGGTAGTGGTCCACGCCTTTAATCCCAGCACTTGGTAAGCAGAACTAGGTAGATCTCTGTGTTCAAGGATACAGCCAGCATTGGAGACACACGCCCTTAATCTCAATACCAACTATAGAAGACTTGGACAGTGACAGACGACAGTGACGAGGCAGTCACGTAGTTGGGTTTACAACCAATGAGAAGGCAGAACAGAACTCCTATTTAAAGACGAACACACAGGGGGTAGTTCTTTTCGGAGAAGTCTCTTGGCAGGAGAAGCTAGCTGGCGGAAAAGCGGGTAAGACTTTTAGCTCTGACCTCTTTGGGCTTTCATCCTTACATTGGCTTTGTGTTTATTATTTAATAAGGCGGTCGGTTACATCTACACAGCATCAACAGAGACAACCTATCAGTAAGATGCCAGAGAGTAGATGAACCCCCCAGCACAGGATGGCAAGCAGGCAAGGCATGGAGAACTTTCCCCTCACAGTTTCTTATCTAGTCTTGTTTTATCTTCAGCACAGTGGCTGCGCCTGAATCTACTGCTATTTCAGCCAGTAGTTGTGACTCCGCAGTTACTGGCCTGCTTCTCTGCTTCCCACAGGCACAGCTCTGTCACTGCCACTGATGGTAGTTTTAACTAAATCTCTTATTTATAAATAAGACTCGAGATTCAAAGTCTGGGGTGAAAACCTGCTAGCTCAGAGAGGTTGAGGAGCAACTAGCTAACTTCTCTCCTTGCATGAGTCTTCCAAAACCCGTTCTTCTGCTCCACCCAAACAAAAAAGCCATGCCACTCAAAACCCCTCCCGACTACTTCTGGTGCCTCCCTCTGTCTCCTCCAGACGTCCTCTGAGGCTCTATAATTACTTTCTGTCAACTGGTTGCTAACTCAGCTCCTGACCCAAAGTTAATTTTATTTAATTAACACAAATGCTAACTCAGGGTTCACAGTGTGATCAAATATCCCCCAACAATCTAGGTCAGTGCTGGAAGGTGCTATCCACCCTTAAGTGTGGTCTTTATTCAAGAGGACCATTGTGCTGAAAGTAATTGAGGTATATTAAACCACATTGAGACAGGGTTTATCATCACTCACCACTGCATAAACTAGCCTAAAAAACTGACCTAACAACTTAGGAATCCCATGTCTCTCTCCTGTCTTCCCAGAGCACAGATTAACAGACATATGGGCAACTGTGACTGGCTTTTATTTGGGTCGTGGGAATCTATCAAGAATCTATTAAGAATCCATCAAGGTCACCAGCCTTGCATAGCATGTACATTAAGCACTGAAATATCTCTCTGCCCCTACAATTTGTTCCATTTTAACATATAGTGGTTCATCTATGAAGCCATCACCACCATAAAGATAAACGTTGTAATTGCTCCTAAAATTTTCCTTATGCCTATAAACTGCATTCTTAGGCAACCACTCATCTGCTATCATTTTCCACTTACATTTTTGACAATTTTATATAAATGAACTCATATAGTATGTGCTATTTGGGGCTGGCTTCTTTCACCCACATAAGTAATTTGAGGTCCACTCATATGTTTGCCCACAGTTCATTCCTATTTGTTGTTGAATAGTATTCAATTATATGGCCATAACTTATTTTATCAGTCACATTTTTAAAGATTTATTTTTGTTATTTTTAATTATGTATCTATGTGCGAGTATGCACATGTGAACTAGGTGCCTTCAAAGACCATAGTCATCAGATCACCTGAAGCTGGAATTACAGATGGTTGTTGTGAGCTACCCAACATGGGTACCAGGACCCAAACTTGGGTCACCTGCAAGAGCAGCAGGTGCTCTTTACTGTTGAGCTAGCTATCCAACACTAGCATTCATCTTAAAAGAACATTTGGGTTGCTTCCATTTTTAACAATTATTGCATGAATAAATCCATAATACACAATTCTATACAAGTATTTGTGTGGGTATATGCTGTACACACACACACACACACACACACACACACAAACACACACACTATATACATATACATATATATATACATGTAAGTGTATATATATGTATGTATATATATCTTGGGCAAATATCTATGGACAGATCTACTGAACAATATGTTAGGCTTATCTTTTAGAGGACCTGCCAAAGTGTCTTTCAAAGTTGCACCTTCTTACATCCCCACCAGTGTCTGTGACTTCGAGTTCTCCATATCCTCCAATAGTCAATACCAATTTTTACAGAATTATTCTTAGCTAGTGATGATTCCCCACAACGGATGAATATATTATTTAATGCTGTACTGGTCGGGGAACCACTAGTTGGCTTTAGTGGGATATAATATTTGATTTCTAGAGATGATATGAAGGTGAGCTATAGAAGGGCTGGCTTTCTTAGAGATGCTCCCCTCTGATGACTGTGAAGGAATAGAAAGTCTCATCACCTAACACATAGGAAGAAGGTGCCACTACCACCACTCTAGAGTCAGATGCAACATTGTTTTGGAGGCTCAGGGACCAAGGTCAGGTTTCCGGAAGGTTCAGTGGTGTGAAAAAAAGAAGAGAGTGAGAAAGTTTGCTAGTCTCCTGCTTTGGGTTGCTCTCCAAGGGCATTAATGACCTTTTTCCATCCCTAGACTCTGAGAGGGGACACCGTCATCTCTAGAAGTAAGCTATAAATATATATTATTAGTTATTTGATCATAATAACTATTATCTCATTACTATAGACCTGTGTCAGCACAATGCTGAGAAGTCCACACCCACTACCTCACTTTCAACAGCTATATGACGTAGTTTTACTGGTCATATTTTACACAGGAGGAAAGTGAGTCACAGTGAAAAACACAAATATCACATGTTTTCTTTCTTATGGAATAGAGAGGTTTGTGGGGTTTTTTTGGTTTTTTGTTGTTGTTGTGTTTTAAGGAATGATAGTAGAAGAGGAACTATTAGGGAAGGGTGAAGAATTTACCAGAAGGATGGAGAGTGGGAGGGGTAAATGATCAACTTACATAGCATGCATGTCCTGAAGTCTATTATTTTATACAATTAATGCATACTAATGTCTTAAGTGACCTGTCCATGACTCCCAGTCTAACCAGAGTTAGAATCCACTTCTCTCTGATTTAGGAGCCCTGCTCTGGCTATGAATGCCGTGAATGTACACTAATATGAACCACCTTCCAGACCTGAGCCTTAAGAGATCTACTCTGCCTCTTTCGGCCGTGCTTGCCGGCAGACTCGCCGCCATGGGCCGTGTGATCCGAGGGCAGCGGAAAGGTGCGGGTTCTGTGTTCTGCGCGCACGTGAAACACCGTAAGGGCGCCCGCGCGCCTGCGTGCTGTGGACTTCGCCGAGCGGCACGGCTATATTAAGGGCATCGTGAAGGACATCATCCATGACCCTGGTCGCGGCGCTCCCCTCGCGAAAGTGGTCTTTCGTGATCCCTACCGGTTTAAGAAGCGGACGGAGCTGTTCATCGCCGCGGAGGGAATCCACACTGGGCAGTTCGTGTACTGCTGCAAGAAGGCCCAGCTGAACATCGGCAATGTTTTGCCCGTGGGCACCATGCCTGAGGGTACTATCGTGTGTTGTCTGGAGGAGAAGCCGGGGGACAGGGGCAAGCTGGCACGAGCTTCTGGGAACTATGCCACAGTCATCTCCCACAACCCAGAGACCAAGAAGACGCGAG
>CABHPH010149683.1:0-23838 GCA_902168325.1 Peromyscus nudipes
AAGACACTCCATATAGAGTTTATCTTCACCTTGGCAAAAATAGCCATTTGGGCAAGAAACAGTTCTTGCCTGGACTGCTTGATCAAGGACATGCAGGACCCATAGGAAGGTGACTACTGAACTTTGCTTGACAAAATGATCCTTCAGGTTCCTGCTTTGCAGAGGAAACTGCCAGACATTCTACAGGACACAGAGAAAAATGACTGGGATACTCTAGGCCTGTGGGCTGAAGACAGATGCCCCAACTTTACAAAAGAACTTTGGATAACTGTCCAGGCTGCCAGCTGTCTCTGGCTACCCTGCAAGACTCCCAAAAGTTGCTTGTGTCTTTCTCCCGTTTCTCAGGTAATAGTATGTCCTTCTTTGATGTAGTTGAAGACTAGATAGTTATAATTTTCTTTAGTTGTCAAGTACAAATAAACTAGAAATTATAAATAGACTAGATATTGACCTGTAATTCTTGCTTGATAATTGTTTTGTTATATGTAACTTTACTATGTGAAAGTTAAAACCTTCCTTTTTGAAAAATAAAAAAAGAAAAAGGGAAGTGCTGTGGATATCACTCTGTATAAATAAAATGCTGATTGGTCAGTAGCCAGGCAGGAAGTGTAGGCAGGACAAACAGGGAAGAGAATTCTGGGAAGTGGAAGGCTGAGGCAGGGAGACGCTGCCAGCCGCCACCATGACAAGCAAGATGTAAGGTACCAGTAAGCCACGAGCCATATGGCAAAGTATAGACTAATAGAAACGGGATAATTTAAGATAGAGGAACTAGCTAACAAGAAGCCTGCCACGACCATACAGTTTGTAAGCAATACAAGTCTCTGTGTGTTTATTTGGTTGGGTCTGAGCGGTTACGGGACTGGTGGGTGAGAGAGATTTGTCCTGATCGTGGGCCAGGCAGGACCAGAAAAACTCTAGCTACAACTGAACTGATTTACACATGCTTTCAGGAAGTCCAGGGCTTTCCTGTTTTGTAGGACTACCTGGGGCTGGTGTGGTATAGATTACCTTTGGAGTAGTTTGTAGTCTGCTGCTAATTTCTGTATGGTGTCTTCCAGCTGAGTGGAACTCTGACAAGATAGATACTGACTAGGGACAGAAGTTAAAGTTAAAGAACTAATCGGAATTATTTATATTTGGAGTGTAGTCCAAGTCCAGTGTAATCCAAGCCAGCTGGAATAAATGGTTTCAATTGGCTCTAAATTGTGTCTGTGTGGCCATCTCTGGTGGGATCCCTTTAACACTGTTACATTTTAAATAGTGTTGAATTACAGTGTCTACTTTACAAATTAAGCTTTATTATACTTGGATATATGTAGAATAAAGGAAAGTAATTTTCGTTGTTGATATTATGTGGGATCTTATAATGTATACTCCATGGGTAAACACATGGTTAAAGTACCCTCAGTTAAATTATTTTCATACATCACTTATTCCTGAAGGGTTCTACATTAATGCTATGTCTGAAATTTTTAAATTTAAAAAATGTAAATGTCCATAAGGATGCAGTACATTGGCCAAAATAATGCAATGGAATAAAAGGGGTAAAATAAGACCAAACACTCTATCTGCATCCAGTAAAAAGTAACAAACATTATAGAAAGCAATAGAATTTATAGAAGGAAAACCATTGGCCATAAATTTTATATTTGAGATTCAGTTTCAGTTGGAACTTTAATGATTTGTATTGCAAGAAAACCAAATGTCATGAAGACAACATAAAAATGTTTCTTGACACTTTTAACCTCATTTAGGAAAAATATGTGCAAATGAAGCTAACTGGTTGCAACTTGAGTGACAATAAAGAAGTAAAATAAGTTTCATAGAAAGATAGAACATAAGAAAATAAAGAAGCAGCTGAAAAAAACTAAATTCAGTAAAATTAAAGGTGTTGATTAATATGGACATCATTCCTATGTATGAAATATTTTATAAATATAATTTCTTAACTATTCATCCATTTATTCACAAACAAACATAAGTTCATTTTAAGAAACATTAATGTTCTTATATAAGAAGATATTATTTAATTTTAGCTGAGTATTTTCTTTTTAGTTGCCAGTGGAATAGATTGTGCAAATCATAATCTTTTGCTGCACAGTAAGAATGAGTTTTCTAATTAGGGTTAACAATAGATGACACTATGTTTCCTCACACTTGGTTTGTTTACAGAACGGCATCATGTGTTAGTTTCTTAGCTTGCCTGAATACATTATGAAATAATGATAAAATTTTTTCTCATGTAGTTGTGGAACTCAAAAGTCCAAATTGAATTATCAGCAGGGATGATCCCCTTCCAAATGATCTCAGAAATTCTGGTTCCTGTCTTCTCTGAGTTTCTGGTCCTTCTTAAGTCCCAACTCTGGACTTCAGTCTCTTCCTATCTTCATATGGCCGTATGTGTATATGTAGTACCTTTTTCTGTTTTTCTTAAAATAACATCAAATTTTTGATTTAGGGCCCACCTTAAATCTGGCATGATCTTAACTTGTGATCTTTCATTTAATCATATCTTTAAAGAGTTGTTTTCCTAAATAACACACATCACAAGTCCAGGGTTTGGATTTGAATAACGTTTTTGGAAGATATTGCTGCATTATGAAAATGTGTGTGTTCTCAATACAAATTGGTGAGTGTGTGCTCTGTGTCTATGTTCTTGGTAGGATGCTATATGCCTTTAAAGCCCTATCAGTTTGCACAGGGTGAAGAACAATATGACAGCTTCAATAAAAACTCATTTGAGTTCGTTCATCATCTTCCTTTGCAATTGAAGCTGATTTGTCTCAGATACATACTTCTCAATACTGAAGCTTCTCATTATGTATTCCTTGCAAAAGAACCTGTGAACATTTTGCTCTTTAAATTAAGAAACTGAGACTTTGCGTGCAATAAATAGCATCAATATGCAGGCATTTTGTCTTGAAGTTAGAAATTTTCCTCTCTTACATCTCTATTCAGATATATAATGGAGAAGATAAACAACAATATCCCAGATTTTGCCTTCACAGATTCTCAATTTTCTGTCGACAATTGTGCATGTTTTATAAAATATTGTTCTTACATTTTATTAAAGCAATTTGGAACATTTTGAAAGAAAACACAAAATTAATATACAACATTTTTTATACTTTAAGTTTTATATAAGAATACTATGAAGGACTAGAAAAAATGCACTCCATAGCACCTCATTTGAATTGGTATTTTCTCAAGTGGAATTATTCTCTGAATACAGAATTCAAAACGTGCCTAAAATCCCTTTATATATCTTTAGACTTTTTTCAATTATGCTTCAAATGCATTAATCATTGAAATGTTTTTGAATGGCCATTGCTGTATGTCAGTTACTAGCTTTAATTTCAAGAAGTGTGTTTTGTTATCTGCATTTACAAAGCATTTTCATTTATACCAAAATCTTTCACATGACAACCTTTCTCTTTGTAATGCTCACCATCACTGTTTTGAATTCAGTAGATACTTCTTGATGCCTTCCTAGTTTCTTGAGTTTAAAATTTTCTTAGTAATTAGTGTTCATTATTTCTTTAAATGGCCCCTCGCAGTATTTTTTCATTCTCTTTCTATTCTTTTAAATTTTTTATAAGAGCTATTACTTTCTCTTATGTGGAATTATCTTTATTCCTTCTAAAGAATAACAATGAATGAAAAGTACAGAGGTGAAAGAATTTTAAAAAATGCTTCAAAATGGGCTTTGAGATTTTTACATATTGTATTCTCCCTTTGCATTGATTTAAAGTATAGCAATTTATAATAATAAAAAGGAAAAAGCCATTAAGAGTAAATTATACAAAATTTATCTTTCCACTATTGGTGCTCCTTGGATTATTTTTCCCCCATAAAATGCAGGACTGTGGCTGTTATTAAGGACAAGATGAATTTCCTACTACATGATGACCATGATAAACTAGTCTCAGGAATAAAGCTAGGAATCAGCAACTCTTTCCCACTATTGGAACAACTCTTTGTTCACTGCAAATATAGGGAAAATAAAAAGAAAGTCAGTTCTTGTGAGCAATTCAATATAGAGAGAACCCAAAACCATCTGCATATGTGTATACTTATATAACCCAAATGTGTGTTCACAGTGTCTTATAA
This sequence comes from Peromyscus nudipes, assembly GCA_902168325.1. Lineage (NCBI taxonomy): Eukaryota > Metazoa > Chordata > Mammalia > Rodentia > Cricetidae > Peromyscus > Peromyscus nudipes. The sequence continues at coordinate 4,114 of CABHPH010149683.1, forward strand.
TGTACATACAACTCAGGTTTATAATCATTGAGCAAAATATATAATAAATGAGATTTGGGAGCATTAAAATATATTTTAAAACTTAATTACTGGTTGGCTATTCCATTTTTGTCTAAACACTGAATGGATTATGTCCTTGAGATAAAGGAGAAATAAGCTTAAAATCATGGCTTCTAGATTATTTTATGTTATAAAAATACAAATGTTAATAGATTGATTTAAAAATGATATGGAAGGCAAAATTACCTTGAAATATACTATGTGTCTATAATTTGTTGCTTCCAATTACAGTTTTCTACCTCACCAAATGTAGTAAAAGACCTTTTACTGATTATATTTAAATTTTTCAATATTGTGTGTATGTTACATGCCCAAAGGCCAATTATAGCAATCTAATAACCTTTGCTTTTGTAATGAAAAGTTTTATAAAATTCTAGCAAGAACACTAACATGATAAGCTACTAGCATATAAGTTATGTAGGAATTAGTGAAATGGCTAAGAATAAAATAATTACCAGTGGGTTGTTGGAACTGAAGGAACAGGCCTGGAAGGATTCTATTTCAACATACTTCAACTCTGTCACATTTTGGTTAATAATATCAGTGGAAGAGTTGAATCTTACCTCCAGGGATTTTCAAAATTAAACCAAAACTCTTAACTATATGAATGTGAGTTTAAAATACTTATATTAATATTTAATGTGAAACTTGAACTAAGGACATTAAATATTTGTCAGTCATAACCTGCAGATAGTACTGATGCTTCCTCTATACACAATATTTTAGAGTTTTCAACACATACTGTCACTGCTTGTGTCTCACTTTCTGACATGATTCCTGTTAAAGAAAAGAAAGAAAATTTAAAACAAATTAAGAAAAATCTCCTTTTGTGTGCTGATTTTAGATGCCATATCTACTTGTCTTTTCATAATTTGCCACTTATATCTTAAGAAAATTTTAAATGCTACAGAGATGTAAAATAATTAAATGCTTCTGGTTTAAAAAATGAGGAATATAGTATGAATGAGGTATTTAGAGATAATAGTTTAAAGAAATATTATTAATAATATTAAAGTATAGAATTCAAATGAAGTAAATATCAACAAAATATTGCTGAAGGCAATCAGACATAAAAGTAAATACTAGTTATTATAAGACATTCCTAGTTATTATGTATAACTCTCATATCCCTACCAATTGTATAATATTGCTAAAGCAAAAATTCAAGAGGTCTTTGATGGTTGATAAGAAATTTAAGTAAAATGGATCATTTGCATACAAAATGGATTTTGGAGTCATTGATTTAACAGGAAATATTAGAGAGCAATTTTATTTTGATTCTTTCAAAAATTGTAACTAAATCTAAGAAGTGGAACTTATAAGGTAATAATTTTAAATCTGAGCCACAAATTTTCTGATAATTATTCCTCTGAAAAAGGAAATGGGTCTGATTTCTCTTGTGATCCCTGGAGTCTGAGTTATCATTCCCTCTCATATTTAATACATGGGAGACTGAATCCTTCACAATTCTTGATTCTAATGTGGTAGGTGTACTAATCACACACCTTAAATATCTTGACTATGTTATTTTGTTGCAAGATATGCTAGGACTTTTCTAGTTTTAAGCTCAATAAATATTAGTCAAATAGTATGTATAGGTCACTATCATTTGAAGTAGAAATATACACAATTTTACAAAATATTAAAAATAAACATTGATGCTACAATCTTATTGTCTACAATAATTACTTTTTTATCTGCATTATTTTTCTCCTCATTGTTCTCTCATTAATCATCTGAAACATGTGATCTGCTGTTAGTAAAGTTCCCTGATCTGGAACATTGAAGGAATCTCTCTTCCACTTGTGATCTTAGGACCCTAGTCCTAATTTCATGGGGTAGTAAAGCATTTTTCCTATCGCCCTTGCTCACTTGAATCTCAATTTATTTTGATTATTTTTATTAATATTTTTACAAAGAATGGAACCCAGGTTCCCACACATGCTACCTGAGCCACACACTCAATCTTCAGTTTTACCTTTTGTAAAAATTCTTGCAAAGGGAAGAGGAAAAGATCAGGTTTTATGGCTTCTAAAAAATAAAGGTGAATATTGCTTAAATATGGTCCTTGTTGCTTACATTTCAAGACACTTTCTTTGCAAAGAAAGTTATGATGCCTAAAGCTTTCATATAAGAGCAAAAGTCCATAGTTTGAAAATGGTAGCTTATGAAACCAGAAAATGCCTAGGTGTTTCCCAAAATCATTTCTTGTTAAAGTGTTCAGGTTGCCTATTTCTACATCTGTGTTCATGAAAATTGTATCTATAGTTTAAACCTTCATTTTTCCAGTATTCTTAGTTGCAATTAAGAGGATTCCCACTGTATTCAGTAGTTATATATATGGGTATAATTGCCCATGTATCTTGAAAAGACACTGAAATTTATAGTCAGGACCACAGAGGCTTGGTATACTAGCTGTTGCAGTGTGCCATGAGGCTGTAAGAGTCACCAGGATAGACTGTTCTGTATTATTTTAAGTGTTTCACTCTGATCTCTCTCTATCTCCTCCTCCTCTTCCATCTCTTTATCATTTTACTTTGTCTGAGCTCACTATAGGAAAATTAATCGATCATTAATGAGTTTTTACCCGTATTATAATGTACAGCTGTTTCTCTATAGAAAACATATTGTACATTAACTGCTGCATAACTGAAGTAAATCTCAATTTAGAACAAATCATAGAAGAACTAAACAGAAGCATGGAAAGAAAATCTGTACTGGAAAGAATCTTGTGGGGCAAAGAGAAAGGACTACTAAAATCCCTAGAAGAAAGAATAAAGAATCACTTTCTAGCTAGACATTCCCTGGAAATAGTTATTACTAAAGTCATTCCAGAACATGAAAGGCACGCGACACCTGTTTCCTTTAGACTAAGAGGTAGCATCTGAGAATAAGAGATAATGTACAAGCTAAAGGCAAAGGAAGTGTCAGGGAAACCTAACCATGTTGGGGTCAGCACGTCCCTTTTGTCATATTCTGTTCATAGAAAGGAGCCATTAGATCAACGACACACAATGGGTGATTTAAAAGGGACGTAAACATGAGAGGTCAGGGTCACTGGGGTCACTGGAGAAGCTGCTAGCCCATGTTAATGTTACCATTATTGGTAACAAATAGAAATAAGGTTATTACAGAATTGATCCTGACATGATGTTTATGGCTGAAGGATAGTCAATAAATGGGTACATGCAATAAAGAGTTAGAGATCACATGAGGGATAGTAATATCCAGGAACCAGACATTTGACTTAGAAATCATTGAAAGCACTCTGGATACTATACTATCTCTAACGAGAGTTCATTGAAGAATTTTAATTATAGCACTGAAAATATCTATTTTTATACATTGAAAAAAACTATGGGCTCTTTTTTTTATATAAAATGGGTGCTAAGAGACAAATGTAAAAATGAAGTCAGTTTAGGATGGTAAGTGCATGAACGCCTGTTAGACAAACTTTCTGTGGTTGTCAGTAATTGTCATGAACAAGAAAAGCTGGTGGATTCAAATGGACATATTGTTCAGATTGAGTTGTCTGGATGAGTATTTGGTACACGGAAATAAGGGGAGAGAAGAAATCAGTACTACCCTGTGCCTTTGGCCACAATGCACAGATGCAATCAATAGTCTATTTGGTAAGACTGGGAAGACAGGATGGAGAAGAGATTTGCTCTAAGACCTTTACTTGTCAATGATGTTCAGTTTGATAAATTGTATGGCATTGATTCCAGCTAGGAAGCTGGCTGGTAGACTTGTGGTTAGTGGTACTCATCTGAGGTAAGATGACCACACAGAGATTGTCCACAAAAGATGACTTAATTATAGCAACACAGATGTATCTTGTATAGAAATTTTCCATCAGGGAAGCTGTAGAGACTACTGACAGCCATACTTGAATATCAACACACTTCTGTTACCAAACTGGGAAATACACTCTTTCTAAATATCTTCTTGCAGCTTTCAATGACTTCAACACTGGCTTGGTATTCTCTTTTAAGTGTGGTTAAATAAATGAGTAGTTCAAATTGTCTCATAACACAAATACAACATTTATATGAAAAATAAAATCATTTTCCTATTCTTTTTTGACAATGTTGTTTGCTTCTTTGATATCAAAATTTGCAGTTTATAGAGTTCAAGCTCACAAAAACATGCTTATTTAATTTTAATTTAGAGTAGCAATTCAGTTTATTAATATACAGTATTTGTTGGTCTTATATTGTGCCTTTTTAAAAGTAAAACATACGCTTTAAATATATGAGTACAGAGATTTGACAAATGTAATTTTAATACCAATATAGCTCAGAAAGTAGTAATTAAAATTACATGTAATAAAATATAAAATAAAACTAAGATTGACGGCACAGGATTATAATTCCAGATACTAGAGAGGCTAAGACAGAAGATCACAAGTTCAAGGTCAGCATAAGCTTTCTAGTTTGTCCAAAGCTACCCTGGGAAGTTTAGCTGAACTCTGTCTCACAATTTTATTTTTAAAGGGGACAGGAAATGGAAATGCTGTTCAGTGATAAAACAAAGCATTTACTTAAATAAGTTTAATCTTCACCACCACAAAAAAAATGAAAAATTTTATAAAATATTAGTAGAAAAGAGAGCATATTTCAAATAGTGAACGACTATTCCATTCAGACCTAAATAGCAATGAGGTTTACCAAATTAATTTTAATGGATGTATAATTACCTAAGTAGTTACTCGGTATATAATGAAAACTAGACTCAGCTCAATCCCACGATGTTAACAACAGTAAAAGCAGCAAGTAGTTGTGCTGTAAGGTGTTTGTGTCTACATGGAGGATGTGACGTGGTGTGCCCCATGGTTAGTATGAATCGTCAAGTTAACAGGACCTAAAATAACCTTAGCAAAGTACCGTTTCTCAGGAGATAAACAGCAGATTCATCTTTCCACAATCGCAGATAACGGAAACAAATGATCAAGGTGTCAACAGATACAGTTTCTGGATGGACTCTCTAGCTTGCAGACTTCTGCCTCTGGCTGTGTCCTCCTCACCTGGCCTTTTCTTTTGCATAGTAGGGAAAATAATAAGTTAACTGTTTTGTTCTTCAGCTTTTCACTTGGATATGGGTCCTACGTATAGGGCTGTCTTTGAGTCGAATGTTTGTGTCTCCTCAAACTTCACATGTCGAAATCTAATCACCAGTCTGAGAGTATGATAAACAAGGCCTATGGCAGGTGATTAGGTCATAAGGGCAGAGACTTCATGAGTGAGATTAGCACCCTTGCTAAAAGATGCTTAGGAGACCTGCCTTCACCATTACTAACCAGTGATGAAAGCCAGGAAGCATCACCTACAAAACAGAAAGCATTCCTTCATCAGATGATTGAGTCTAATGTTGTGTCTACTTGGATTTTCACATTCCAAAATGTTGATAAATACATTTATGTTGTTTCCAAGTTATCCAGTCTATGCAGTTTGTTACATTAGTGCAAAGAGGCTAAGGTAGATCACATACCTACGGTCACAACTCAAATAAAAAGGGCCAGCCATGCCATTTGTAAATATAGTTACTATAGTCACACCATGGCATATTTATAGACAATATATTTTGGAAGTCACTATTTGTGGTTTTATGGATTAAAGACTAAGATTACAGTATAGGAATGCTAAAGAAAAGTTTCTGAACTTGATAGAAAGCCCAAAACAAAAGCAAACAAACAAATAACAACAAAACCTGCATTCACCTCATAGAGTGGAGGTAACTGGACCCTGGAGTATTTGTCACATCTGGACATGGGGTATCTTTATATGTAGACATCTGTGTAAAGAGAGAGAGAATATTGGCATGGGTTACATGAGCAGTGTATTGTATAAACAGCAACAATAAAAGAAGAGTTGAGGAAGCTATAAAACCTTCTCAGAGTATATACTTTAATTGACAGCATCTACTACAGTCCTGATTTTATTAGCCTTCTAACAGTGATACTTTTGATTTTTTAGTTCCAATATAGGTCTTTAGAAAGTATCATGTCGATATCTAACCACTAAGTGGATTTTTTTCTTGTTATCACTCCTCACAGGAATATAGGGAGAAATTGTTAGGGCTGGAACTTAAGAGGGGAAAAGAGTTAGTAGAATTGCTGCCATCAATAGGCATTCAGAAGTATGAATTACCCTCAGCCCTTATGAATGGCTATTTGATATATCCTTAGAGACTCATACTATATGATTGCCTACTTCTCTCATTTATTTCCTCCAGCATCAATTAGGTTTGATAAACCATAAAAAACTGAATGTCACATTTGGTATGTTTCTGGATGACTGCATTGATTTTTTTGGCTTGTGGATAAATTCAATTACACACAGCATTCAGAGATTCCTGTAATTGTAATTTTGTTGGATCTCCTCACTCAATAAATTCCCAATTTCCTGATCTCCTGTAAGGTCGAAGGTGGCAGAATGTAGAGCAATTTTTTTAAAGCAGTACACGAGTAAAATTCAATATCTAATAATAGGCAAAGCAAATGCCATTATGCACACAGCATTCGGCCTTTAAATTTCATATTAATTGCAAAGTACCATCTGTTCAAGTTCCATGGCCCTGTGGTACCTGAAACCCTGGATATATCATTTAGGAAAGAGAAGTTGCAAGTTTGCCCACATGAATACTTTGGAATTTGAAAACTACAAATTTAAGTGAATTAATTATGAATTCTTTTAAGTTTAAATTATCAAATTTAAAATTATTGTGATGATACATCGTTTAGAATGGCCCAGATATCATACACACACCCGAAGTTGAGCAGAGAAGGCATTACTTCTGGTTTAAGGATGGGGAGGAGGGAAAGAAGGAGAAGTAGTGAAGGGAGGTGGAGAGTGAGAGAACAGAGTCGGTAAAAAGGGGAAGGGAGACAGAGAGAGACATGCACAGAGACAGAGAGGCAGAAAGAGAAAACCGAAAGACAGACACTGAGCACGGTTATCAGGGATAGCTATAAACACATATTATATACAGTGCAATGAATGAATAACTCATTTTACCTTATTAGCTATGGTACATTGCCATGCTGATGAGCTACACTTTCCATACCTGTGTCAATAATAATAGACTTGGGAATACATTAAGAAAAAAACACTGCTTTCAGCTTGTTACTGTGTGGGAGAAACATGTTACAGCTATCTAAGAATGGATCCAGAACAAGATAATGGGATCAGGAGCATGAACAGGTGATAGACTGCAATTAGAAGGCATTATGTCAACGTGTCCTGGAGGATATGGAGACTCTCAAAAGGACTTAGCATAGTCATTCATTCTATTATAATTGCTTTCATAATGTAATATTCGTTTCATAATGTAACACTCGTCAGAATCATTAAAACTATCTTTCTGAGATGGTCCAGTAAAATGTAATCACAGGAGCCCAGGCAATGATAGTGAAAACATTGACTTGTGCAAAGTGAGGCAAAAGGCAAGGTCTCTCGTGACAGGGGAGACTGCAGCGTGATGAACTGATGTTCATGATACTCAGCCAAACAGTAACGGCAAGTCAATGAATGGCAAAACAACAACAACAAAAAAAAAAACCCAGCAGCGCTGTTATGGAGATCTTAGTGCGTACTTGACCTAGATTTTCTTTTCAGGTCAGGTACACGTCCATTTCTGATGTGTGACTTTGATATGATCCTGCTAGATTTATCTTAAGGACTCGTTTGCTATTTTTCTTAATCAAGTCCACATTTCATGTCTAAGGTGGCACCACTTCAGCATGAATTCCTAATTGTCGTAGACTAGTAATATGAAGCAGCATTTAAGGATTTATCAGATTTCAAAAGCCTAGAGAGACGCGCCCTCTAAGTGATTCGCCACCACTGTGATGGGCTCTGCACGAATTAGTGTGTCAGCACCTGAGATAACTGAGGCCCGTCTGATTAGAATAGCTGCTGTTGGGGAAATGTTTGGGTTGTCTTGTGCTTTGTACTAGTGTGTTCCTACGAACTAGAATGCTTCATAATGATCTCCTGTGATATCAGTGTCCACAACAAGGCTCTGAGATCCCAGTGTCCTCCAGGCTACTCCTCTCATCTTTTTGCCCGAGGGAACATGTAATGTCATTGTCTATTGAGTGAGCATTAAATATCATGTGAGTATTGACTCTTTTATAAAGAAAAACAAGCAAATTTCAAAACTTGCATGCAAAGTGATTTAAAAGTACTATAAAACTCTATTAGAAGTTGTAAAATTTCTAAGAATACACATATTTTCAAAACTGAAAGGAAAAATTGGCACTATATTAGAGATTTAAAATAGGACTGTATTCAACTTAATAAAGAAGGATACATATTCATTTCGTCTCTTCATCTATATGATGAATATGATATTTTATTTAATGTAAATAATCTGAATCATCAATTTGTCAATTTACAAAGAGTAGCAAATATGCTATATATTCTGTAGAAAACTCCATTGTACATGCATGAGAGAATAAAAGTAGATAAAACAAATAATTAGTATTATAACATCAGTGTTAATCTCCTGACCTTTTAGAGACACTCTGTAAATTGTTCTTGTCTTAGGGAAGCATACATCCACACCTATACACACTCAAAACAAACACACACACATATGTACACGCACACAATAGAACCATGAGATAGTAAATAGTCTAGCTGAAGAGGACGTGAGCAGTTAGAACCAAAGATAACATTTAGAGAGAATAGAGTTTTGAAGTTCTAGTAGGAAGTGTATTTTGTATATTTGTTAAAAAAATGTAAAAGTTGAAGCTGAAAAAATATTCAGGTGTTGATCTGAATATACATTATACATAGTTCAAAATGAACCAACCACAGTGAGTGCTTTCTACAAAATAGTCTCTGTATGAACAACAAGACAAACTTTGAGGACTGTGGTCAGAATACATGCCTGTACAGTTGTCCTTTTCCACCTACTTGAAAATTTCAAAAGTACTCTTTTGTTCACTGCAATAAACAGCAAAGAATAAACATCCACAAAGCTTAATTCATCACAGGGACCATAAAGGAAACATTAGATTGCTAGGCCACCCAGACATAAGAAGCCCTGGAGCATAGTCACATCTTATCCGAGTCCTTACTGCACTATCAGTGTGTCAGTCCTTCCTCTGATTATAGACACAAACTGGAAAGGATGAAGGAAGTTTTCAACATTATTTTCCTCTCATTGTTCCTTCTGTCAGTTAGGTAGTACTCTAACAGTCTTGTGGCTTGGCATCATCGTCATAGCCTGTGTATTTCTGTCTTTCTTACTAATCAATTGTCCTTGCTCCTTCTGGAGTTAACACAAGATAAAAGCTTAATAAATACGGTAATATTTAAAATCTTCATCTGAATTGTCTGTTTCCATGATAAATGCCAGACTTCTTCGTTTGTACTCACTTTTTCCACCCATACCTGCTCATGTTCACAGTTTCCAGAGACATTTCCTTAAAGGATATTTAACTATTCCAAACAAATTCTTTCTCTCCCACTTTTTGTTGGTTTATTTTTATTTTTATTTTTTGGCTTTTTTTGGGAGCTTGCCTCCCAGCTCCCAAATAAATACACGGAGACATATTCTTACTTATGAATGCCTGGCCTTAGTTGGCTTATTTCTAGCCAACTTTTCTTAACTTAAATCATCCAGTCTACCTTTTTCATGTGGGCTTTTATCTTTCTCCACTCTATATACCTTTCTTTACTTTACTTTCTCTGTGGTTGGCTGTGTAGCTTGGTGGCCGGTCCCTGATGTCGTCTCTCCTTCACCTTCTCCTGTTCTTGCTCTCTGATCTTCTCTTCCCAGATTTCTACTTCTATTTATTCTCTCTGCCTGGCAGCCCCACCTATCATTTCTCCTCACTAGTTATTAGCCATTCTGCTCTTTATTAGACCAGTTAGTTGTTTTAGACAGGCACAGTAACACAGCTTCACAGAGTTATACAAATGCAACATAAAAGAATGCAGCTCGTCTTTGCATCATTAAACAAATGTTCCACAGGATAAACAAATGTAACATACCTTAAAATAATATCCCACAACACCCTCTCTCCCACACTCTTCTTCTCCCTCTCCCGCCCCAATACATCTGGATAGAGCAGAATAAACCCTCTCATACATATGCTCACTTAGTGTCAATGATCTGTCTTGTAAAGAGTGATCCTCCCAAATGGACAAGGAGTAACAAACTCTCCTCAGTGATAGAAACAGCTCTTCGTATGAAGAAGTTTTGACCTAGGTAACAACAGTAAAAACTGAAATGTATGAAAGAATTCTTTTTTGGGGTGGGGGTGGGGCTTTGGTTTTTCGAGACAGGGTTTCTCTGTGTAGTTTTGGTGCCTGTCCTGGAACTCACTCTGTAGACCAGGCTGGCCTTGAACTCACAGAGATCTGACTGGCTCTGCTTCTTGAGTGCTGAGATTAAAGGTGTGTGCCACCACCACCCGGCCTATTGAAGAACTCTTAACAGATGTGTAAAACATCAGGCTTCCTAGTGTACAAGAGTGAACTCTGTGAGGGACAGTCTCAGAAAGGACTGCATGAAGGATGAAAGCATGAAGGCAGTTTCTTAACATACAGTAGCCATTCATCTGTTCCAACTTAAGAAATAACTTAATCATAATATTGAGAAATGAACACATCCTCTCAGGTTGAGTGATAAACATATAGCACATGAAAGATATGTCTACTTGCTTGAGCAATAATTTATTTTTAGCTATTTGATTATAAGTGTTATAATTCATTGTGAAGGAAGGATATTATTGAGACAGAAACATGATGAGATCTGAAAAGTATGGATGCCATAACCCCAGGCTTCATTCATTATCTAAACAAAAATGACTGAGTAGGGCATCATTGTTACAAACAGAATATTACTCATTTACCTATAGCCAACAACAATGTCAATAATCTTATTTTTGTCTATATTGTATTATTAGCTATAACTTTCTGTGTGTGTGTGTGTGTGTGTGTGTGTGTGTGTGTGTGTGTGTGTGTGTGTGTGTGGTGTGTGTGTATGGCATATATGCTCATATGTATGTGAGTATATATGCCCATGAATGCACACAGAGGTTTGAGGAGGAATTTGGGTCTCTTGCTTTAACATTCTCCATCTTATTCTTTAAGACAGAGTCTCTCACTGAATTTTTGATTATGTTGGCAGCCAGAAAGACCCAGCAATACTCTTGTCTCCACCAGCCAGAACTCCAGAGTTAAAAGTGTATATGGCCACACTTCTTTTTAAATTCTCCATGGAACCTGGAACCTGAACACAGGTCCATATGATTATACAGCAGGTGCTCTCCCCCACTGAATTGAATCTCTCTACCCACTCAATAGATGTAGCTTCACTAGAAATATTTTGAAAAATATACTGAGAAATAAAAATACAATCATTGCTGTCAGAAAAACATTACTTACAAGGCTGTGTGTAGAAATGGTTGCCTTCACTATCAGAAGACATCTACATGGGAAACCACATTACAAGTGTGAAGTGCTGGTGCACATGAGCTTGGACTTACAGTTGTCATAGCATGTAAGATGCCTTGCCTGCCTGGATTCTTAGAATTACTTCTTAGTTGGATAAAGACACTAGCCAGGAAGTTTTTTAATATTTCTGAAACTTCCTTCTTCTGAAAAGAAGCTTGTATGGTCACTGTCCATCACTTCCGGGGCTCTTGGTTCCTATCCTTCTGACTGCAGTTACTCTTTCAGTTAAAGAAATACAGTTAGCTGAAAGGAATCAAATTTTCCATCATCACTCTCTCCTTTTTTGCAATATATTTTATATTTAATTTCTCAAAATAATTTAACTATTTAACTTAACTATAACAAGAAAATCTTGTACTATTCATTGATTTCCTGTTGCTCTCTTGATCTTTTGAGTTCTGTTTGAAATTTTTCAAAGACAATAAGTAGATATTATTATGCATGTATTGATGAATCATGCAGTAATATAAAATAACTTGTGGAAACTCTGTTGCCTGATGTAGAATACAGGTCTGCACGACTCCAAGACACAACCTGGTCTATCTTGACTTTCTTTCAGGAAGACTGATTGCATCATTTTAAAATGTGTTTGACCTCTAATAGACACAAGATTATACAATCGAATAATATATTTGCAAGCATGTTTTAGTCATCATTCATTCAATTATAAGTAATAAATGATAGTAAATAATTATAGACATGATAGAAAACTGGAAATATGTTAAATACTTAGTCATTTGACATAAAACCACCTTCTGTGCATTCTACAACATATGAATATTGTTACTGAAGACAATTTTTTATATTCAGTATCAACAATTTGAATTTCAAAAATAAGGCTGACCCTGGCATTAGCAAGACAGGATTAATGTCAATAGAGTTGACAGGCTATGAGTTCTGGGTCTGACAAAAGTTCAGCATATTTCTGCTGACAACTCCTTTTGCCTAATCAACATCTTAATAACAGGTGAATAGATTAAGAGCAGTAAGTAGTCTCAGTTTCTTATTGCTGATTGCTGTGATATTTAAAAGATTCAAATCAATAATTAAGATAATTAAGTCATTCAATGTCAACCTTCTAAGCAGGCATTTGAAACTATTGAAAAAAGGAGCTGGCATACACTAATGTGACATTTAAGTTATGCTTATGATCTTTGTCTTATACACGAGTAGTTGCAAAGAAGTTGCAAAGGAACATTTACAAATGCACCAAGCTCATAAGAATGTGCAGTAGGAGTTATCAGAATTAACTTCGAAAGAGATGAATATGTGTTGCTGATGTGGCTGTACACAAGCCTCAATGCTGCCATGTCCCCAGAGCATTTTCATTCCTATTACCTTCTTTAGTATCTTCCATCATTCAGAGAACAGTACACAGCTGTTAGGACACCCAGTGGGCTACTAGGCCCATCTGTTCGTCTATCAGTCACATGGTAAATGTGCAAAATGAGATGTTTGCCTAGGCCACAAACCAAAGGCAAAATTAAGTCATGGAGGTTTTTCATTAAAATAAAACTTTTTTTTCTTGGGAGCACATTTATAGGAAGTTCCCTGATTTTTTTTTATAAAAATAAATAATACAACTATCATAAGTAACAGAACTCTATGTGAAATGTTGTTTGGCCGTTTATTTAATTCACACTAAAATTTAACCCACCAGTAAAGGCATGTAGTATCTAGCCTGAACTAAATGTGAATGTAATGCAAAAGACATTAATATATTATTATGATGGCTAGCTTATAATGTAAATGTTCCACTCAGACCATAACATTTGGGATATTCATTTGACATGTACACTGTATGGTTATTTAAATAGGTGCAAGATGTGTTGCACCAAGTGTCTCCTTATAACAGTGGACACCATTGTCATGTCCCTTCTTAGCATTTGGTGTCATATTTTATAAATGTACTGGAAGTTTATCTCCTACTCCAATTTTGTAACAACACCATATTACATATATATACATACATACAGAGAGAGAGAGAGAATGAGAGAGAGAGAGAGAGAGAGAGAGAGCGCAGGAGTGAGAGAACAAGGAAGAGAGTGAAAGAATAAAAGAGAAGGAGCAAGAGATAGAGAGAGAACTAAGACGAATTGCTAAACGGTCTTATTAATAAAAAAAACCTGGAGCCAGATGTTGGGGAGAAAACTGAGAGATCAGAGAAGCAGAAAGAAGCCAGCCATGTTCTCACTGCTAGAAAATCTCAGCCAAAGAGAGAGCTACTTCCTGTATACTCCCATCTATACACCTTTCTGTGCCCTGCCATCATACTTCCTCTCTCCAGCTACATTACTTTCCTCTTTCTGCCCAGCTCTATCACTTCTTGTCTGTCTGTACAGACTCCAGACTTCTATGGTTAACTAGCACTTGGATTAAAGGTGTGTGTCACCATGCCTGGCTCTGTTTCCAGTGTGACCTTGAACTCACAGAGATCCAGATGAATCTCTGCCTCCTGAATGCTAGGATTAAAAGCATGTGCTACTATTGACTGGCTTCTATGTTTAATATAGTAGCTGGCTTTTTCCTTTGATATCCTTGCAAGCTTTATTGGGGTGCACAAATAAAATATCACCACATTTTCCCTTTTTCTATCTAAAATAAAAAAATATAACTAATATAAGAAAAACTATATACAATAAGCATAATAACTATATATAATATATACAGGCAATAAATACATTAACAATGTCTAGTCCATTTGCATTTGACAAATTCAGAGAAAATATTCCATTATCTATACTATCTTTGTGAATCCAAAGGAAAGGGAAGGGGGGAGGGGAGAGAGAGAGGGGGAAGGAGCTGGTGAGAAAGGGGTGTAGTTGGATTTTTTTATTATTCTTTGTGGATCTGCCACCTAGCCCCCAAATAAATACAGGGAGACTTATTCTTACTGATAAATGCCCTGCTTTTGCTTGGCTTGCTTCTAGCCAGCTTTTCTAACTTAAATTACCCTGTTTCTCTTTAACTACATTTGCCTGTGAGCTTTTTACCTTTATTCTATACACCTTTCTGTCCTTCTTACTCCATGGCTGCCTATGTGGCTGAGTGGCTGGGTGGTCTGCTCCTTTTGTTCTCTTCTTCTTCTTCTCCTTCTCCTTTTCTCGCTCCTGTATCTTCCCCTATTTATTCTCTCCACCCGCCACTCCTGCCTATTTCTCTCTCCTGCCCTGCTATTGGCCACTCAGCTCTTTACTAAACCATCAAATGTTTTAGATAGGCAAAGTAACACAGCTTTATAGAGTTAAACAAATGCAACATAAAAGACTGCAACACATCTTCCCATCACTAAGCAAATGTTCCACAGTATAAACAACATAACACATCTGTAACCAATTTTCCACAACAAAGAGTGGATGAGAGAGGCAGAACAAGTAGGAAATGGGTTATGGAGTCTAAGATGCAAGGTATGCCCCCGCTTACTCTTCAGCTGTTGAGATTATGGACCTGTGACATGACGTTTGTCTGTAAGGGATATTTTTAATATTGAAAATTATACAATTAATGAGATAGTATATAAACAGTGAAAATGAACTTAAAGTGAATTTGAAAATAAGTAAATATTGTAGAGAAATAAGGATACATGAAAGCAACAAAGGACAAGGTTGATACTCCTCCTTCTAACGTCTTATCTTTGAGCAGGCAGAGCTGCATTTCTGGGATAGATATGACAGCCAAATCAAACCTAAAGACAAGTCACCCACTGACATATTTTAGATTTGATCTATAATTTCCAGGCAAAATTGGAAATGCTCATTGTAGGCGGAACAGTTTTAGGCTAAACATAAAGAATAAAGAGGTATCTCCATGCCTTCTCACCCACCAGGAACTTCCTATGACTGTAGATGAAGAAAAGCTTCTGCAAAGAAGAGAGCCAGATTCCAGGTATAATCTAGTTGTCAGTCAACACTTAGGAAAATTTTAAGTGAAGGTGCACACTGGGCTGGTAAGATGGCTTCACAAGTAAAGGAGGATGCTACCAAACCTAAGACCTGGTTTTTATTATTGGAGCTTCCACTTGATGGAAGGAGAGAACAGACTCCTGCTAATTGTCCTCTGACTTTCATGTGTGCACTCCTCTGGCACCCGCATGGTGACACATGCAAACATAAATAAGTGCAAGTCATTTTTAAAGTTTTTTTAAATATATGTATTGTCAGTTATCCTTTAACAAACTATCAGTGGAAAAATGAAGTGGCATAGAGCGTACACCACAATGAAGCTCTCAGAGAAAGTGAGACTTTCGTAGATGTGGCGTGCTTAGAACACTCGTACAAATGGAGGCTTTGTGGATGCATCTGCCTGTGACTGTATGTGTGCCTTCACAAGTGTGTGTAATTGGGGAAGCGGTGGCTGCCAAGGAAGAAAACAAGCAGCTGCCTTCATGCTCTATTATCCAAGGAGCTGCCAGACTGGATGCATTGCTCCAAGGTGTTACTTGAGACGATATTCTCAATTATCTGTTAAGGGCCTAGAAGAGCTAGCAGGCTTAGAGGGAAGAAATAGTTTTGTGGCCTAGTTAGGAAACAGGTCTTACTTCACAGAGATTTTCAAAAGCTAGTATGACATGAAAAAATAGTTTTTGTGCACAACAGTCACAAAGGAGGTTGTGTAAAGGGGCTCTAAGATGGACTTTTCAGCTTCTCAGAACTTGGGTGAACCCCAGAAAAAAGGGAGGGTCTGAAAATGTTTGTGCTTCTATGTCTGCTGCAGTAGGGAAATTCATGCTCCCCTTAAAAGATAATGAGAATTTAATGTACAATCACATATGAAGTTTTCCTTATATTTCTTTATTTCTGAAATATAATTTACATGAAATAAAAAAGAATGATTTTAGATGTTAGGTTTATTGAAGTTTAAAATTATGTAAATCTTTGGAATTTGCACAATAAACTGGACAGAGAACAAAACCACATGCCTTCCTGCGGTCAGATTCCTAGAATAAGTTCCCACTCTACAGGAAAACTAGGCAGAGAATGGCTTTACCTTTAATAAAGCTCAGGTACTGTTTGGCATTTGGGATTCACACATTTCTGAGCTTCATCATAATGTTGACTTAATCTGTAACTCTTTATTGTTGAGCTGTGTTTATAAACATGTTTGACTCACCTCCCTATTGATTACTGATGAGTGTTAGGGTTCTTTTCAGCATGATACATTTTGAAAGGAATAATAATACCTATTCATGATTGTGCCAATTTACATTTCAGTATGAAATGTATAAATATGTTACTGTTGTAATTGGTCCGTGTTCTCACAGTGTGATTTTATATTTTGAGCAACTTATTTCCTTGAACCATTTTATAACACTGTATGATTTTTATAGACAGGTTTATTGCTGTAGTTTTGTTTTTGAACCTTTTTGGGTTAATTAACACATAAATATTGAAAGTTTTAAGTGTATATTTAAATAACTTTTTGCATAAATATAACTTTTTATACTAGAATTGGAGTAAAGACAATAACATACCCATTTCCACAGTGGATTCAGTCTTTAAAGTTATTAAGACATGTATGGGTTAGCTGTGCATTGGTCCTGCTGTGTTCAGAAGATCCTGTTTGTTCATCCCAGTCCTTCCTGACCTCTGACTCTTAAAACCTCTCCACCTCGTCTTTCATAACCCCTGAGCCTAAGTGGAAAGGGGTGTGATATAGGTGTTCTGTTTATGACTGAGCACTCCATAGACCTCTGCATTTTGAACAGTTATACATTTCTGTACTGACTACTGTCCACTGCAAAAAGTTTCTTCTGATGAAAATAGAGTGCTGAGCTAACCTATAAGCATAGAGGTACATATTAGAGGGTAATTTGGTACTATGTCCATTTAGCAATATAATAGTCATAAGTTTTCTCCTAAGGCCTAGGAGACCTGCAGTCATTGGCTCCTGGCCAAGCTTACAATACTAGGCACAAATTCCAATCTGCAGAGTAGAGCAGTCTTATTCAATCAGAAAGTGGTTGGTACCACTAAGAACATTCGTTGTATGATTATACCTATGGGTGTATCTTGTCAATCTGGTCATTATTAGAGCTCTAAGTGTTCAGAGTTGACTAAACTCTTGATTACTTTTCTCCTCCAGCAAGCAACCTATCTGCTACCTTGCAGTATTATAAAAGCTGGACAAACTCCTTGGTCAGCATCAGCTTGATTTTTCCATGTCCCATTACCAAAATATGTGCACTATAGCATTTTCAGCAGTAATATCTTACAATTAAGCTGTGGTTGGCAAAGAAAGAGTGACAGAAATAGCCTGTACTGTTTTGCGGGTCTATGGGATTGCCTTGATGAAAAACTCAAAAGAAGGTATACCACACTGAAAGTTTTACTTGACATTGAATGGCTTCTGGAATACTGTTGTCCCCTGTGTAGAACAATTTCAATTAAAGTCATTGATATCTACTTATATGTGTTGGGGGGAATGCATATGTGGATGGGCACATATGAAGCTTATACAAGACTAAGTGTCCATATTTCTTTTCTGATGTCCTTTGTGTAATTGTTATGTATCCCCCCAAACCCTTCCTCGGCCCTACACTCCCATCCTCTCCCCAGTTAATCCTCCCTCCTGCCATCCCCTTTCCCTTCATATCACCCTGTTCTGCTATCCCCATCACATAAGATCTTTGCAAACAACAGTGGTCCCTTTCTGGTTTCCTGGC
This sequence comes from Peromyscus nudipes, assembly GCA_902168325.1. Taxonomy (NCBI): domain Eukaryota; kingdom Metazoa; phylum Chordata; class Mammalia; order Rodentia; family Cricetidae; genus Peromyscus; species Peromyscus nudipes. Next base: position 22,306 of record CABHPH010149683.1, read on the forward strand.
TTCTACAGGAATTCCAACTCAAACACATGGATGTAAAGTTTCTACCAAAGTTCACTAAGTTCTCACTTGTATGATTACCTACATTTTTCTTTCTTTAGTTTCATAAATTGTTGTCAATCTTTCCTTGGCTTGAATTTTACATCTCAAAAGAAAATGTATATATGTATGCTTGAATGTATATATGTATGAATGCATGTATGATATCAGTACGTTCTTTTATCACAGATTATATCAAATAGTTTAAATCTATTAAAGTACAGAATGCAGAACTAAGGATGGAGTTTACCAACTATAGAGTAAAGTAAACTGTAAGGCAGATATTGTTAAAAAGAAATAGGATGCATATAATAATTGAAATGTCTTTATTGAACATGATGTCTGAAAATATCCCAGTCTTTGGAAGTAAAGCAGACACTGGTTACAGTGTTAGATTCATAGAAACTATATACTGTTTTCAACAGTCTAAACTTAAACAAATAAGACATATAATATTATTTACAATTATGCCAAGAACTTCAATAGAAGAACATGTATTTTGCTAGTGTTCAACCACTAAGAGTTTTCTCTAGCAATGATTTAGTTTCAGGCTTTTACTTTATGATAAGAGGATATATAAGCCCATTACAGCCCAATTATAATAAAACCTCACAGACGTAGACAAGCATGCTACCTCAGGACCTGCATTTGCATTTATGCTGAAAGCAGCACAGAAGCACCATGTAAATTGATAGCTCCCAGCATCTCCAAAAGTATCACAGTAATTCACATAAAGAGAAAAGCAGGAAGATTGAAATCTTCAGGCAGGGGTACCAAGCATGATGAATGGATTAAACAGGGTGGTGACATTATTCACATTAAAATAATATTGTATATTTAATGCCACTGACTTCAGAGCTTGTTTCATACTGCAAATGCATATAATCACATAAAGCTATATATATATATTTTTCACATTGTAGTATATTTAAACATGTTTTAATAAAATATTTTGTATATTTGAGGTTTGTCATAAAATTGTATGCCCTGGGCATGTAGTTGATAAAATGTTTTCCAAAATAGGATTCTTTTCAAATTAAGATATGTTTAATGTGTTTAAATGTGTTGTTAACTGAAAGAAAAAAAAATTAAAAATGATAGAATGTTGCAGAAATATATTGTTCAACTTCATGTGTATATCATATAGTGTTATACCAGGCTACACATATCTGATTCTTCAAGCGTTTATCATTTATTGTACTGAAAATATTCAAAATCCCTTTTTTTTTTTTTGGTTTTTCGAGACAGGGTTTCTCTGTGTAGCTTTGCGCTTTTCCTGGAGCTCACTTGGTAGCCCAGGCTGGCCTCGAACTCACAGAGATCCGCCTGCCTCTGCCTCCCGAGTGCTGGGATTAAAGGCGTGTGCCACCAACGCCCGGCCAAAATCCCTTGTTTTTAAACCTGGAAATTTATCAAGAGTCACCCTAGTGTGCAATAGCAGCCCAGAGCTTCTGCCTTTTAAACCACAACTTACTACATATTGGCCAGTGTCTCGCC
>CABHPH010149684.1:0-22891 GCA_902168325.1 Peromyscus nudipes
TGGGCATGTACCCAAGGAATGCTCAACCATACCACAAGGGCACTTGCCCGATTTCTTTATTCACCATCCAAATCCCAAGCTCCTTTGGTCTCCTGAACGCACCTCTGCAGTACTCAGAATTTCCTTCCTTGGCCTGGCCCCATTCCTTCCCACCTTCATAACATTCAGCTGTGTGCTTAAGCTGTCCAGCCGTGACAAGCAGTCTTGGCTCTGTGTTCTCACTTACTGTCCTTGCCTCTCCTGGATTAAACTACAACCTGGATGTTCCTGAAGGGGGAGACTGCTTCCCTTGCATTTGTTAGTACCTTCAGCGGGGATTCAGGGTAGTACTTCGGTGGGAGTGGGGTGGAGGCGGGGGTGGGAGCGGGAAGGTGTGATTTGCAGTTTTGACATGGATCTTCCAGTGCCATTAAAGCTACGATCTCTGTCTTCCTAGTGGAAAACCTCTTGGTTTTCCGGTACCCACCACCTTTTGCCTTGCACTGTCCTGATCTGGTCTGCTGGGTCCTTTTTCTATGAAATTTGTAACGCTTTCTCAGTTTTATTCTTGCTGTTTCTTTAATGTCCACGTAGATGGTCCTTTCTAAGGCTCTGGCCTCTCCTTTCTGCGGTTTCTTTAGAAATAATTTATTATTTTATGTGTATGAGTGTTTTGCTGGCATGTATGTGTGTGCACCATGTTCATGTTTGGTGGTCCTTGGAGGTCAGAGATGATGTCAGATCCCCTCAAGTGGAGTTACAGATGGTTTTGAGTCACCATGTGGGTGCTGAGAACCTAACCCAGGTCCTCTGAAAGAGCAAGCAGTCAGTGCTCTTAATGCTGAACCATCTCTCCAGGCTGATTTGGGACCCGCTTTTGAAGCCCTGCCAAAATGTAGTCTCCATATTGTGCAGGTCTGAATCTCTCCCGTGTTCACGTTGCAACTGGGCTCCATTGTCTTCTTTGTTGTGTTATAGGATTTCTGAAAACAACTTGTTTTATTTCTCCCTAATTTCTCCCAAGACACTTCTTGCTCCTCAGGAGTGACGAGACTATTGGATAGGTTCTGTCCACCTGCCAAGAGGGAGCTTGGTACCTCACGCTGATGAAAAGATTCTGTGTTCTCTTTGGCTCATCTATATAGGTTGGCATGTTTTCCTTTCTTCTCCTTTCCTTTTTATTTATTTATTTATTTTTTTGAGACGCAGTCTCATGTGTCCCAGGCTGACCTTGAAATGGCTATGCAGTTGAGAACAACCTTGAATTTCTGGTCTTCCTACCTCTGCCCCTCAAGTTCTGCCTGCAGCAGGATTATAGGCATGGATCACCATGCCTAGCTTGGTGTTCTATTGCTATGATGGCTCAGCACTTAAGAACACTGGCTGTTCTTCCAGAGGTCCTGAGTTCAATTCCCAAGTAACCACATGGTGGCTCACAACCATCTGTAATGAGATCTGGCGCCCTCTTCTGGCAGACAGGCATACATGCAATAAATGGATAAATCTTAAAAAGAAAAAAGACACCATGACCAAGGCAACTTAAGAAGAAAACATTTCATTAGGGGCATGCTGACAGCTTCAGAGCATTAGTCTATTATCATCATGGTGGTAAGCATGGCGGCAGGCAGGCAGGCAGGCAGGCATGGTGCTCAAGAAATAACTGAGAGCTACATCCTGATGTGCAGGCAGCGGGTGGGTGGAGGGGCTGGGCCTGATGTGGGCTTTTGAAACCTCAAAGCCTACCCCTAGTGAACACTTCCTCCAACAAGGCCACACCTCCTAATCCATCTCAAACAGTTCTACTAACTGGAGACCAAGCATTCAAACATGAGCCTATGGGGACTGTTCTCATTCAAACCACCACACTTGGAATGTTAGTTTTCAGTTGAAAGGGTCTAAGCTGGGGCTGGAGAGATGGCTCAGTGGTTCAAGCACTGGCTTCTCTTCCAGAGAACCTGGGCTCAATTCCCAGCACCCACATGGCAGATTACGACTGTAACTGCAGATCTAGGGGATATACCTTCTTCTGGCCTCTGTACTAGGAATGCACATAGTGCAAAGACATACATGCAGGCAAAATATCCATACACATAAAATCAAATTAAAAATTGAAAAAAAATCCAAGGTGAAAAGGGAACATGGACCCATACCATGTGACTGGCTGCCCTGTCTTAGGGTCCAAGAGAGTTTAGATAGTGTTATTATCATCTCCATAGATGAAAAAAACACATTTTAAAGACCAACTAATTATCCATTCATGATAAACTTGTACAACATTGGAAATAGAAAGGAATTTCCTTCATCTGATAAACAATTTTTCTATAGAAAACATAAAGCGTGGCATAGTGCAGTGTGGAAGCATTTCCTTTTGAGACTATAGTAGCAATAGAGTCAGTTAGCGCTTCTACATGTCATTGTATTGATGACCCCCAGTGTAGCTAGAGTTTTTCTGCCTGGCCCACAATCAGGACAAATCTCTGTCACCTGCCAGTCCCACGGCCGCTCAGACCCAACCAAGTAAACACAGAGACTTATATTACTTATAAACTGTATGGCCGTGGCAGGCTTCTTGCTAACTGTTCTTATATCTTAAATTAATCCATTTCTATAAATCTATACCTTGCCATGTGGCTCGTGGCTTACCAGCGTCTTCACATGCTGTTTGTCATGGCGGCGGCTGGCAGTGACTCCCTCTGCCTTCCTGTTCTTTTAATTCTCTTTGTTAGTCCTGCCTATACTTCTTGCCTAGCCACTGGCCAATCAATGTTTTATTTATTGACCAATCAGAGCAATTTGACATACAAACCATCCCACAGCACTTCCCCTTTCTTTCTTTCTTTCTTTCTTTTCTTTTTTTTTTTTTTAGAGGATTGTTTTAACTTTTACACATCTCCAAAGCCAGTTTGGTATATTTGGGAATTTGGGCGTAGCTTCTCTTACTACTTCCTGCTGGAGGGGGGCACTGTATCTTATGGGGATACAAAGAAAATTTTAGGATTATGGAGTAGTCTGTGAGGGTGTATCGTCTGAGCCAGTTGCCTTGAAACGGTTCTGGATGTTGGATCATCTGGGCCATGGTGTCATTGGAGACCTTTCAGGTAGTCTTGGCTGGTCAAACCTGATGTATCTTAATCTGGAACAAACCCATAGCCTCTGGCTTTCTGTGGAAGCAAAATCAGAGCCTCCTTTCCAAAGCAACATATCCTTACATCCAAATTTTGAAGTCAAGGTACCTTTAAAATGTACATACTGGTTTAACTCAACAGCTTTTACTATCAAATGTTTTTCTACAGTTAAAAATCCCAAAGACAACACAATCCAGATTCTCTGTGTAATATCCATCTTTACGTGGCTCATTTTTATATTACATTTACTGTCTCTTTAAAGACTTTATTTTTAAAAAACTATATTTCTTTATATAACTGTATATATTCCTTTTTCTCTCTCTTCCAAGCCTAAGTGCATTTTTACACACATTTTAAAGCATTTAAAGTCTTGTTCCATCTGAATCTGTCTTATCGTGAATCAATTGTTTTAAACTGCAGCATTCTAAGACTGAAACGGTGCTATGGCTGCTGACTCTGCCCACCTCAGCTTCCCAACATGGCGGTGATACATTTACCACCAGCTCTGGGAGCCTTCGTGGGTCTGTGCTTCTATCAAAGCAGCGTGTCGCCCAGAAACCTCTTTTTTTTTGTTTTGTACTAGCAAAAGCTAAATCCACCATGCAGCTTAATGTGCCACTTGCAGATGCCTCATTCCCGCCATACTGCTGGTCAAACACGCATGCCAGGAACCTGCCATACAGTAGCTCAAGCCCGCAGGCTGCGGCTAACTTGAGAGAGACAACTACGAAGCTGTTTTAGCTCCATTTTAGAATCTTCTTTTTACACTTTCTCAGGTTTTAAGTGGAAATCCCTGCCCCATGTTCTGGCGCCATTTGTAGCTAGAGTTTTTCTGCCTGGCCCACAATCAGGACAAATCTCTGTCACCTGCCAGTCCCACAGCCGCTCAGACCCAACCAAGTAAACACAGAGACTTATATTACTTATTAACTGTATGGCCGTGGCAGGCTTCTTGCTAACTGTTCTTATATCTTAAATTAATCCATTTCTATAAATCTATACCTTGCCTCGTGGCTTATCGGCATCTTCACATGCTGTTTGTCATGGTGGCGGCTGGCAGTGACTCCCTCCACCTTCCTGTTCTTTTAATTCTCTCTGTTAGTCCCGCCTATACTTCCTGCCTAGCCACTGGCCAATCAGTGTTTTATTTATTGACCAATCAGAGCAATTTGACATACAGACCGTTCCACAGCACTCCAAGGGTGCAAAAAGGCAGGAAAAGGAAATAAAGATTGCACAAGCAGAAATAAAATTGATATGACCGCATACACCGAGAACCTAGAGAATTTAGAGGTTATGAGGCATAAAAGAATTACTGTCACTAGATTAAATTCAAAATAAAAACTCAATTATAGTCATTCCTATTTGTAATAGACTAGTAATAGTCTATTAGTTGATTGCTAATTAAATTTAACTGGTAGTTAAATTATTAATAATCAATTTGAAAATAAAAATTGAAATCATGCCACTCAAATGGTATTAATTTATTTAACATCTAGAAATAAATAAAAGGAGAAATATACCAGACGCTGTTATGGTTTGAACATGAACCGCCCTCCATAGCTTCATAGGTTTCAGCTGGTGATCTTCAGTCACCAGTGCTGTCTTGAGGCAGTGGGTCCTGCCTGGGGGAGGTGGGAATGGGTCCCATACCCTCTGATTCCTGATCCTCTGAGATGTGAGGTACTTCTGCCGCGTCCTCCCACCTCCACGAACTCCATCATATCTTCCATGAGCCCGAACAGTCCCTTTCTCCATTAAGTGGCACTGAGTGGCTTCTGTCACAGCAATGAGAAAAACCACTGATACAACTCATCTCTCCAGCTGCTGTAGTTCAAGGACAACCGAAGATGATCCAAACCGGTGGGAAGATGTGCCGTGTTCACTGGCTGGAAGACTATCCAAATCGGTGGAGAGATGCGCCGTGTTCACTGGCTGGAAGACTATCCAAACTGGTGGAGAGATGTACCGCGTTCACTGACTGAAAGACTCAGCATCACAAATAAGAAAACAGAATTTGCTCAGATTTTATAGCTTTGATGAAACAGCAAACAAATAGTAGATTTATTCATTTATTTATGGCATTTGAGTTGGAAAGTGACGGGAAAGGACATCCTGACTTTAGAATTATATGAAAATGCAGATAACTAAGACAAATTTGAAGTATATTATAGGGTTTCTTCTAGTGGCTTTCAAACCTACAAAACTAGAGTCATTAAGACAGCCTGGAGGGGTTTGGGAAAGGCATCCTGTGGTTGTAAAGAGATGTGTGAAACTCTTTACAGATCTGGAAGAAGACAATGGAGGAGGGCTGAGAGAAAATTCCTATTTCTGGAAAGAACATGCAGTGTCCAAGGGCCAGAAAGAAGACCACCTAGGCAGAAAGCAAGGGGGGGGCTCCTGAGCGAAACTGTGGCTGTTGAGGGTCATGCTGGCATTGCCTTTTTTGTTTTGTTTTTTTAAATCTTACGATGTGGAGGACAGTTTACCAGGTGCATGTGTGCATGCGTGTGTGTGTGTGTGTGTGTGTGTGTGTGTGTGTGTGTGCATGGGCACAAGCACAATGTGTATCTCTTTCATCCATGTCTCCTGGAATAGAGTGGCCATTACAACCTTCAGCATTTTTTTGAAGGTTTTACCTACAGTCTACTGTGCCTCCTTCCCTTAATGTGACCTTCCCTAAAGGCTCTTTTTTTTTTTTTTTTAGGTTCCTGGCTGCTACTTCTGTGTCTCATGAAACAAAGACTTGAAGGTAGGAGCCACATGTGAGAGCAAACATATGTCGTGTGTCTCTCTGGGCCTGAGTTGCCTCACTTATTCTAAGTTTTTCTAGTTCCACACATTTGCCTATATATTTCACCATTTCCTTTTTTTTTACTGTGTGTATGTACCATATTTTTCTTATCCATTCATCTGTTGAAGGACATCTAGTGTGATTCTATTTCCTAGTTAATTGTGAGTAGAACAGCAATGAACATGGATGTGTAAGTCTCTGTAGTAGATGTAAAGTCTTTTGGGTATATGTCCAGGAGTGATATAGCAGGGTCATATAATAATTCCACTTCTATTTTTTTTCAAACCTCCACACTAATTTCCAAAGCTGCACTAGTTTACACTCCCACCAACAGTGTGTAAAAAGTCCCTTTTCTCCCCTTCCACACCAATCTGTCATCACTTGCATTCCTGATGACGGCCATTCTGGGGTGAGACTGGGGTGAGATGGAATCCGAAAGTAGTTTTAATCTACACGGCTCCAATAGCTAAAGATGTCGAGTACTTTTTAAAGCATCTCCTAGACATTTGCATTTCTTCTTTTGAGAATTTTCCATTCAGTTCCATAACCCAGTTTTAACTGGGTTGTTTGTTTTCTTAATGTTTAGTGTTTTGGGTTCTTTGTAAGTTCTGGACACTGATCCTCTGTTGGCGAGTGGCTGGCAGGGACGGCTCCCATCTGTGGGCTTCAGTTTCCTTCGCTGTACAGAAACCTTTCATTTTTGTGAGGTCCCCGCTTCTCTCCCCTCTCCAGAGATCACCTCCTCCATTTACTGTTTGCTTCTTTAGAAGTTCTTTAATGCTTGCAGGACGGATCTACACAACTAATCCTCCGATCTGTAGTTATTATAACTTTCTTTTTTCCTGCATCTCGGAGATTATTTCAATTTTTGCAAACGGTCAATTTTCCCACTTAGTGTTTCCAGCACTAAATTAAGTTTAGCTTGATTTAATTTTTAAATACAGGGGCCAATGTAGCTCAGGGTGGCCTCAAATTCATTATGTAGCCAAGGATGACCTTGATCTCCCAATCTTCTCAACTCCACCCTGTGAGTGCTGGAATTACAGCCATATTACCACGAATGCTTTTTGCTTTATTTTTATTGTGCTTCCTGTCTATTTGTCTCCGTCTATCTTTTTTTTTTTTTTTTTAAATAGTAGTGTGTTTTTTCTCTTGCGCCTGGTTGGAATTATAGAGCAGCTATTTAAAAATACTTTCTTTGTCCTTCAAAAATAAGGTTTTTCCCTCTCAGTCTTTGGGACATTACTTCTCCTTCACAGGTTTCAGCTATATATTAGTGGTAGCGGTGGGGGGCGGGGTGATGCCATAGTGAACCTGACTAGTATGTCTATCATAATCATGGGAATGTTGGCCGTAAGGATGATGATGGGTTGGGTGGTAATGCTGAGGATGATGATTCAGTAGGGGAAGACAGACAGCTTTGGGATGATGGCGGGTGAAAGTACTGATGAGAACTCAGACGGGAAGACAAGGCTATGAGGGTGTAACTTACGTTGAAAATATCAGGGCGGTGGTGGTGGAAGGGAAGGCACCCTGGGCATGCACTTGCTGCCTATATACGCACTTGGGATGGAGTGAGGAAAAAGTTAGGGAAAGTTTCTTCAGGTGCCTCCAAGGGACCCTGTGCCACTTCTGCTTGGCTGCTGGTGTGGTCCCCACTGCCTAATAAGCCGAAGTTCTTAATGTTGTTCCTCTCATTTTCTGAAGCACAGACGTTAACAAGCCTCCCGGGAATTCTTAGTTCAGAGCAGCTCAACTGCAGCATAATTGGTCCAAGATGGAGGACTCCTGGGGCAGGAGAACCGAGGAGTGACTCCAGAACAGGGGGGTGAACTGGGAGACTCATAGCAAGAGGGGAGAGGGCTGAGACTTTCAACTAACATTACTTTAGTTTAATTGGGATTAGAGGCGGGCGGCTTTCGGTGTAATTGGCAGTTTTTATATCCTCCGGGGAAGTGCCAGGGTAATGCAGAGCTTCCGGGAGATTCTCGGAGACTCAGAGTCTGGGCCTTGTAACTGCACCTGCAAAGTGACACACTCAGTATCCGCAGGCAGGCAGGTCTCTCAGTTCAGGAGGCAAATGAGGCTGTCTCAGAAGCTTCTGCCCCCTTGAGCTGGCCTTGACATCACAAGTCAGTTACTCAACATCAGGGACTGGCAATGGGCCACATCTGAACCCCCTGAAATTTTTATTGCCTTTATTTGTAATTTTTAAAAAATTTTTCCTCCACACAAGTAAATAGTAATGGAATCATTACAGTCAACCAGTTCAATCCCCTTGTCAACACTAATTTTCACACCAGATTTCAAGGCTGCCTTCAGATTTTTAGAAATACTCGTTTTGTTTTTTTTGTTTGTTTTTTTGTTTGAGCCATACCCTATTATGTAGCTCTGGCTCCCCTAAAAGTCACTGTGTAGGGCAGGCTGACCTTGAACTCACAGAGGTCTGACTGCCTCTGTCTCTGCCCTTGTCTCCTGAATGCTGGGATTAAAGGCATTTGCCACCATGCCTGACCTTAGAAATATACTTTAACATTACATTGATAAGAACATGCAGAAATAGTTTCTTTCATTTTTTTCCCATGATAGAGGCATACAATGGCTTATAACAGTGTGACATAAACGTAAGTGACAGGGACATAGCATCTTTGCTTCTCACCAAAGACATAGTACTTTTAATAGATTCTCCCGAGAGAGTGCTCGTCATTCTTAAAGCCTCATCACAAAGAATGTCAATTATTCAAACCAACCCGTGAGTTGAACCAATTTACTGCTGCCCCTGTTAGGATGAAGCCAGAACCCAGTCAGGGCCCCTTGTTGGCAACAATTTCATGATCACAGGATCAAAAGTGATCGTGATCAGCTGAGTATGGTGACACACGCCTGTGACCCGGCATTTGGTTGCTGGAAGTGAGAGGATTGGAAGTTGAGGGGCATTCTTGGCTACACAGCAAATTCGAGCCCAGCCTGGGCTATAAGAGGCTCCATCTTAAACAAACAAACGGCCATGCTAAATGACCATCAGGTCACATTGCCCTCCCCCCCCCAACATTAACTTTGGGAGGGGAAAGAAGAAAAATCATTTTTTGAAAATAAAAGTGGAAACTATAATTAATAAAGGGTTAACATTCTAAGAAGAAAAATCTATCAATTTAGTCAATATGTTATATTTCCCATCATTGTTGAAGTGGGAAAGCAGTCACTTTTTTTCATGTTTGAACAACTGTAGGGGGAATTCCACTGATCACTAATGAAACATCTTTGCAGGTATTTATCAGCTATATTCTTACTGTTTTTGTGGGCTTTCCGCTCATGTCACTGGTCTACTTTTCCTACCTGTTTTGGCCCTTTGAAGTGTTACTTCATGTCATTAGTATCTGTCCTTTCTGTGCCCAATATACTGCGTATATTTTTAGACATCAAGGGTAGGCATCTTGCCTCTCTTTATTATATGCTGCAAATATTTTCTCCCAGCTATTTTTCTTTTGAAATATTTTGTGTATTTTTGTGTATTAGATAGGTCAGTCTTTCCCTTATGGCTGTGTACCTGCTCTTACCCAGATTTACAGTCTACACCCTCAATTTATAAGAACATTCTAGGGGCTGGCTCACTGGTTAAGAGTATGTAACACTCTCCTAGAGGACAATTTAGTTCCCATCATCCATGTCAGGAAGCTCACAACTACCCGTAACTCCAGCTCTTTGGGATCAGATGCCCTCTTTGGGGTCCATGGGCACCTGTACCCACACACAGACACATCCACTCACACTTATATATAATTAAAAATAAATGCAGCCAGATGGTGGTGGTGCACACCTTTAGTCCCAGCACTCAGGAGGCAGAGGCAGGCAGATCTCTGAGTTTGAGGTCAGCCTGGTCTACAGAACAAGTTCCAGGACAGCCAGGGCTACGCAGAGAAACCCTGTCCCAAAAACCCTGTAATATGTATATCCAATGCTTCTCCTATTTTTCACTTTCATTGGGAATTTACTTTTATCATGGTGTAATATTTTTGCCTTATTGTTCCAGTAATATTAGTTGACTAACATATTCCTTACTCAATTGATTTAAAATTACATCATTACCTTTAGCAAATACTTCTGGTAATTATGACTCTATTTTGTACTTTATTATTTTATTGATCCATCCATCAGTTCATGTTACTAATAGGGAATTTTGTTTCTTTTTTAATCTTGTTTTCCCCTTTGACCACTTAAAGATAGTTTTTAAAGGTATTCTAATTTTATGTGTATGGATGTTTTGCCTGCATGCATGTCTGTGCACCGTGTGCATACAGTGCCTGTAGTAGACAGAAGAGGACATCAGATCATCTGCAGCTGGAGTTACAGAGGTTGTGAGCCGCCATGTGGGTGCTGGGAACCAAACCCAGGACCTCTGTAAGATCAGTGAGTGCTCTTACCCACTGAGCCATCTCTCCAGCCCCACTTTTATAGACTTCTACTTAGTAATACGTTTAAAGTCAGCTCATCAAGTTCCATAAATAAACTTTTGAGGCTTAGAAGTGGTTTGGAGTTAATACATTTGCAGAAGTGACGTCTTTACAGAGTGGAAGCTTTTCATTCAGATGTCTGCTGTTTTCATTGTTTAGTAGAGCTTTATAGCACTCTTCATTTAAACCTTAAATGTTTGTCGATGAGCTTATTTCTATAAAATTTATATTTTGTAGCTATTATTGATGGTAGCCTTTTCAATCATTGTACTGATGGTTCAAAGATATTTTAGATAATTTTTTTCTCTTTGTCTTGTATGTGATTTTATCTCTTAAATCTTTTTTTTTTCTGTTTTGGTTTTTAAAACAGTTTCATGTGTAGCCCTGGCTAGCCTGGAACTCACGTTGTAGACCAGGCTGGTCTTGAACTTATAGGGATCCACTTGTCTCTGCTTCCTAAGTGCTGGGATCAAAGATGTATGCCACCACACCCAGCTTTCTTAAATCTATTCATGTATGTTACATGACTATGTTTTCTAATTTGGAATCCTTTTCGCATTTAATGGGTGAGTTATACTTGGATATATTATTATTTTAACATATGGATAAATTATGGATAATATTTTATTAAGGACACCTATATCTAGTATTTGTTTTTAAGATTTATTTTTAATTATGCATATGGGTGTGTGTGTGTGTGTGTGTGTGTGTGTGTGTGTGAAATGCACATGGACATAGGCATCGATGGAGGCCAGAGGCATCTGATCCCTGGCCACTTGATGTGGGTGCTGGAGACCAAACTTGAATCCGCTGTAAGAGCGGTACATACTCTTAATCTCTAGACCATCTCTAGGCTCTGTATCTAGTATTTGTGAGATAAAGTTGGCCTTGAACTTTCATATCTTATGCTGTCTTTGCCCAACTATACCAACCTTATGATGAACAAGAACCAGCATCCATGCTTCCTGTGCTCAGGAATAGTTTGGGTAGTATGGGAAAACTTGTTCCTCATCTGAGCCCCAAGACTCATTTTATTATAATTAAATAATTAAGATTTTTTGTTTTGTTTTGTTTCGAGACAAGGTCTCGCTATGTAGCCCTGGCTGGCCTAAACTCTGTATGTAGACCAGGATGGCCCAAAATTCCCAGAGATCCTCCTACCTCTGCCTCTCTGAGTGCTGGGAATAAGGTGTGAACCATTACACCCAGTATGAATTAAATTTTAAGAAGCATCTCCCCATGTGGTACAGGCTGGTCTTAAACTTGGGCTCCTCCTATCTCAGGCTCCTATCTAAGGGTTTTTGAAGTGTGGGCGCTTGGCTGATTCTCTCCTCAGCTGACTTGGGGCTTCTACTTCTTGGGACAATTTTTCCAGTTACATTTCATTTATAAAATCATGCATTTTATCTGTATTTTCAAATTTTATATAGTAACTTCTCAAAATTAAAAATGCCCCTAGTCTGTCACCCCTCCCCCATGTATTACTTGCCCATTGCTTATACTTTTGAACATACTGGTGTTAAAACCCCTTTTTTATATTTCATTAGTTTATGCATTTACTTTTATTCTCTTTATTTTACTTGGTATTTATTTAATCACTTTTATAAAGTTTTAAAAAATTTATTTATTTTATTATTTTATGTGTATGAATGTTTTGTCTGTCTGTGCACCTTGCCAGCTGATGGTGTCTTAGGAGGTCAGAAGAGGGCATAAGATCCCCTGAGGCTGGAGATGCAGACAGTTGTGAGCTGCCATGTGGGTGCTGGGAACCGGACTAGTGCAGCCAGTGATCTCAACCACAGAACCTTCTCTCCAGGCCCTGCTTTTACATAGTTTTAAAGTTGAAACTTGTAGCATTAATTTTTACTTAAAATGCTTTTTTTTCAAGTAAACACACTGATATCTATTCATTTCCCCTAAGTATTTCGTTGGCTGTATTTTACCTTTTTTTTGATATAGACTAATTGTTGTTATTTGTTGGCATATACTTTATAATTTCAATTTTTTATTTCCTTTTAATTCCAAGAGTAATGTAAGTAGTTTTAAGTTTTCTAAGGATATATTTTATTTTGATTACATGCTACTTTGTATGTGTGTGTGTGTGTGTGTGTGTATGTATGCGCATGTGCACGTGCGCACGCATGTGTATGTGCTCATGTGTGTGCTGGAGACTGAACCCATGATGAAACCCACAGAGCTCAGCACAGAAGGTTGCTTTTCCAGCCTTCAGCCTACATGTTGATATTCTGTTAGTCTGCCTTTCAATACTGAGATTTTTAACAATGGATCGCTACTTTTCTGTGCCTCCTACTGGGCTGTCTGTACAATGCCTTCCCTTAGTTCTAAGGTCTCTGACTTTTGTGGATATTTTGATTTTCTCCCTAATATACAAAGAAACACCAAAACAGTTGCTGAGTGGAGGCAATGAAAGCTGAGAACTTGGTCTCATTTCGAGGAAGGAACCTCAGTAGCATAATTTCACCACTAGTCATCCTGTCATCTAAACTCAGAAGCTTTTTTTTTCTTTCTATTTTTTTCTTTTGGTTTTTCGAGACAGGGTTTCTCCTATAGTTTTGGTGCCTGTCCTGGATCTCGCTCTGTAGATCAGGATGGCCTCGGTCTCACAGAGATCCGCCTGCCTCTGCCTCCCGAGTGCTGGGATTAAAGGCGTGTGCCACCACCACCCAGCAGAAGCATTTTATTAAACTGTCATCTTGAAGTGCCATATAATTTTAACTCATGCACAAACGCATAAGGATTGTACATAATGTTGAGTGTCATGTGTTGTTTCGATATATGTATTGAAATGCTCAGATCAGGTTAAACATGTCTACCTCTTTATCATCTGTTATTTCTTCAGGCAAACTTTCAATATCTTCCTACTAGAAGTCTGAGGCACACAAGACATAACTGTTATCTATAGTCACCCTATGATGCAACATCACCCAGAGCATTTTAATGTTGTTTAACTGTAACTTCATATCTACTGGCCAGCCTTCCCCTAGCCTTCCTTCTCTTCTTCCTTCTCTTCAGCATTTCTCTTCTAGCCTCTATGATTGCTTTCCCTAGATTGCACACGCAAGTGAATTCACACACACACACACACACACACACACACACACACACACACACACTTGTCTTTCTCTGCCTGGTGTATCTCCTTTGACATGATGTTCACTAGTTCCATTCATTTTGATGCAAATGATAGATTTCCTCCTTCCCATGACAGAACAATATTGCATAGGCAACATGTGTTCTTCATTAATTCATTAGTTTACAGACATGTAGGCTGCCTGTAGTTTCTGGACAACTGTGAACAGTTCTGCAATCATCATGGAAGTACAGCTGACTCTGACATACTGACTATATTTCCATTCGTTATATACTCAGGGGTGAGGTTGCTTGATCATGTGGTACTTGTATTTTGAACTTGTTGAGGGATCTGGATACTCTTGTCCACAATGGCTGTGCTAATTTTCAACCCCATCAGTAGTTTGCAGGGGTTCCCTGGCCTCTATGTTCTCAGAGCTAAAAACTGCATTTATATTCATTCCTTAACATTAAAAAAATTTAAAGACATACCCATTTTAATTTTATGTGTGTGAGTGTTTTGCTGGCATGTGAGCATGTGCACCAGTGTGGCCAGTGCCTTCGGAGGCCAGGAGAGCAGAAGAGAGTAATGGATCCCCTGGAACTGGAGTTACAGATGGTTGTGAGCTGCCTTGTGGGTTCTGGGAACTGAACCTGGGTCCTCCATATGAGCATCCAGTGCTGAGCCATTTTTTTTAATTTAAAAATACTTCTTTTGGTTTTTGAGACAGTGTCTTATGTAGTGCAGGCCGCCTCCTACTTGCTATGAGGTAGAAAATGACCTTGAACTCCTGACCCTCCTGCTTCCACCTCACAAGGGCTGCGATTACAGATATGCTCATGTATCCGGTCATTCATACATATTTTTAATTATTTGTCTTTAAATTTTCATACTTTTTACAATATTTATTGATCATATTTACTGCCCCTACTCTTCTCTCTAATTCCTCCCAGGTTCATCTGCCACAGCCCTCCAACTTCATGTCCCTTTCTTTCTTTTTCATTACCCACCAAGTCCAATTGGTGCTCCCTGTGTGCTCATGGGTGTGAGGCCATCCGCTGGAGTATGGCCAACCTATAAAGGACCATATCCTTAAAGAAAACTGGCAGTCTTATGTTTTTTATTTTACTTTTTTTGGTATTGTCCATTTTAAAAACATATAAACATAATTGCTATTTCTGTCTTATTTTTAAAATATTCTCTAGTGGGGGCTGGAGAGATGGCTCAGCACTTGGTGCTTTTACAGAGGACCCAAGTTTGGTTTCCATATGGCAGCTCACAGGCACCTATAACTTCAGTTCCAGGGGATCCACTGCCACCTTTTGGCCTCCATGGACAAAAGGTAAGTACGTGGTGTGCATACATACATGCAGGCAAAACACTCATATACAAAAATAAATCTTAAAAAATTAAAATTGCAGCTGGACGGTGGTGGCACACGCCTTTAATCCCAGCACTCGGGAGGCAGAGCCAGGCGGATCTCTGTGAGTTCGAGGCCAGCCTGGGCTACAGAGTGAGTTCCAGTACAGAGTGAGTTCCAGGAAAGGCACAAAGCTACACAGAGAAACGTTGTCTTGAAAAACAAACAAACAAACAAAACAAACAATTAAAATTACATTTATTAATGTATGTGTGCTGGCACATGTGCCATGGCATACCTATGGAGATCCGTGTAGGAGTCAGTTCTCTCCTTCCACCTTGTGGGTCTCAGGAATTGAACTCACATTGTCAGGCAGGGCGGCAAGCACCTTTACCTGCTGAGTCATCTCCCCAGACCTTGTCCTGTTCTTCTTAGTCTTCATATTAAAGCTATGAATGGTTTATATGCCATGTTTATAGTATTAGAGAATTTCAAATGTGTCTGCATAGTAACTCCTGTTAGTGAGCTTTATAACTTTTGATATTTTCTTCATGCACATTATTACCTCCTTAAGTTTGGTGAACTTCCTTTAGTATTCTGTGTAGGACACATTTGGTGTTAATACATTCTCTCAGATTTTGTTTGTCTTGAAATGTCTTTATCTCACTGTATTGTCTAGTGGAGAGCTTTCTTGGGTACAGTTTTCTTGGCTGGCAAGTTTTTCTCCTTAGAACCTCATCCTGCTGTCTCCTGAAGACTTCTATCAGGTGAATGAGAACACCTTCATGTGTTATTTGATTTTATTTTTCTATTGGCATCTTGAGAATCCTCTTTTTATTTTTCACTTTGGAGGACTTCATTATTATATACATGTAGGCAGAAAACTCACACATGTAAAATAAAACAAATCTAAAAAATTAGAAGAGAATTTCTGTTCAAAACATAATCTCTTGAACAGCACCCTCTCCCCTGGGCTCCACATCCCAGCCCACAACTATGGCAGAAGACTCCTGCTCTACCGGAAGCCACTCTGGTACTAAGAACCCCAGCCCCACAACTCTAGCAGAAGACCCTTTCTCTGCAGAGGCTAAGCTGGTACTAGGAACCTCAGAGACAAAGCTGGTACCAAGAACCCTAGAGGCTACACAGGCTGCCCAAACCCCAGCAGAGACACCCTACTGAACCTGAAGACTTGCTGGTCACCAGAACCACAGGCCACATGGGCCAAAAGACCAGAGAGAAAACAGAAACCAAGGGGAAAAAATTCATTGAACAAAGATAAACTCAGAAATCAGCACCTAAACCTACAATTACCCCAAACCCAGATGACCAGAGGCCAGTGTAAGTGCACAATCACCGATAGCCAGGGCAACCTGGCACCACCAGAGTCCAACTACCCTTCTACAGCAAGCCATAGATGTTCTAACACAAATGATGCACACGAAAGTGACCTTAAATCCAATCTTATGAAGATAATAGAGGCTTTTAAAGAGGAAATGAATAAATCACTTATGGAAAACACAAACCAGTGAAGGAAATGAATAAAACTGTTCAAGACCTGTATCTTAGAGTTTCTGTTGCTGTAAAGAGACACCACGACCATAGCAACTCTTATAAAGGAAAATCTTTAGTTGAGGTAGAGAAAATTACAGTTTCAGGGATTTAGTCCATTATCATCATGGCAGGAAGCATGATGGTGTGCAGGCAGACATGATGCTACAGAAGGAGCTGCTACATCTTGATATGCAGGCAACAGGAAGTAGACTCAGAAACTGGGCGGTATCTTGAGCATAGGAGACCTCATAGCCTGCCTCCACAATAACACACTTCCTCCAACAAGGCCATACCTACTTCAACAAAGCCAAGCCGCCAGATGAAATGGTTACCTAATTTGTTCTAGTACAATAAAAATTCGGGAGTCAGAAATTGAGATAAAGACCTAAAGAATCCAAGGAAAGTGGAGCGATTGGCAGACCCTTTCTCCACATTCTCTGGAATCTCCAAAACCGGAACACCCTCCCCCACTCAACTCCTCTTGTCCTTTCTAGCTGCCCTGCAAAGCCCTCCAAGAACTTTATGGCTAATCCTGGTCGGCCAATCGCTGACTCCATTCTAGACTGAAGGTTGTTGTATTGGCACAGTGGGATGGCTCTATAGACAGTTCTCCTGCAACAATAGCCACACCTCCTAAGAGTGCCACTCCCTTTGGGGGCCATTTTCTTTCAGACCACCACAACCTGAAAATTGAAATAGAAGCAATAAAGAAAACACAAACTGAGGGAATCCTGGGAATGAAAAATCTAGGTACGTGAACAGGAACTACAGATGCATCTCCTGTAACCAGGCAAGACTTCCAGTAGAAGGATTGGGATACGAATCCAGGCACAAAACCATTGACTTACAATTTGTCCTGCCTACAAAATGTGCTGGAGTAAAGGTGGGGCAGAAATTGTGGGAGTGGCCAACCAATGACTGGTCCAGCTTGAGACCCATGTCATGAGAGGGAGCCCATGCCCGACACTGCCTGGAGGGCCAGGAACCAGAGACTAGATAGCCCAGAGACCCAGGACAGAACCAAAACGTGACTGGGAAAAAAAAAGAAGAAAGAAAAAAGTCAATGAAATGATTTCTAATGATATTCTACTATACTCATAAATTGGTACCCAGTCCAATTGTCACCAAAGAGGCTTCACCCAGAAATTGATGGAAACATATGCAGAGACCCACAGCCAAATGTTATGTGGAGCTTGTGGAATCCTGAAGAAGAGGGGGAAGAAGGATTGTAGGAGCCAGAGGAGTCAAGGACACCACAAGAAAAGTCACAGAATCAACTAACCAGGGCTCATAGGAGCTCACAGAGACTGAACTGACAACCAGGGAGCCTGCTTGGGACTGACTTGGGCCCTCTGCACATAGGTTAGAGTTGTGTAGCTTGGTCTTTTTGTGGGACTCCTAACAGTGGGAGCAGGGACTGTCTCTGACTCTGTTACTTGCTTTTAGGACCCTTTTTTCCTACTGGGTTGTCTCATCCAGCTTTAGTAAGAGGGGAGATGCCTAGTCTTACTGCAACTTGATACGCCATGTTTGGCTGATATCCATGGGAGGCCTGCCCTTTTCTGGAGAGAAAAGGAGGAGGAGTGAATGTGGGTGCAGAGGGGAGGTGAGATGTGGGGAGGGACTTGGAAGAGAGGAGGGAGGGAAAACTGTGGTCAGAATGTAAAAAAATATTTAAAAACATGAAAAAATAAAAACAAAACACAATCTCTCTGTTAAATTTCTCTGCTATGAGCAATTATTATTTCTCTATGTTTTCTCGAAGCTCATTGAATTTCTTTAAAGGTGAACTTTCTATTCTAGAGTTTGTACATATCAGTTGTTATATGGTTGATTGCTGGTGAAGCCATGGTTCCTAGAAAGTTTCAGATACTTTCCTAATTCCAGGTGATCACTCTGGATCTTTGCATTCTGTCATTTGTGTCTGTCCTGTCTCTGAACCTGTAGACACTACCACCACATCAGCACTAGATGGCAGGATAAGTCCAGGACTGCCTTGAATAGGCTGTGGCTGTGTGGCTGCTACTGCAGCGCTAGGGTGCACATTGGCCAGGTTTGTCTCAAGTCTACAGCTCATATGTTATCCAGGATGATGAGAGGGAGTGTCTGAAGAGGGTGTTCTGACCCTGTAGGCTTCTTTGTGAGGTCAGGGTAGGCTCATGTGTCACTGTCACTGGCTAGTGGTCAGGCACCACAGGATTCTGCTTAACTTTGGGCGTCGTCATGGAAGGGCCAACACCAGGTCTGTGACTTGGTGGCCAGCCCCTTTTGTTTTCTAAAGAAGATAATTACACCCTCTGTGTCATGATGCCTGTGGTTGGGAAAGCAATGACATGGGCAGCCTCAGGGCCATCAGTGTCACAAAATTAAATCATATTCAGAACCCCTACAGAGATCAGCACAACATTGCCCAAGATTATGTCCTATGGTATTATGGGCTGTATGCTGCTGTGGTAGACTTATGGCCTAAGACCACTGGAACCTGACCCAGGTGATGCTGTCTGAGGGACAAGGACAAAAGGTCTCTAATTGGCTGTGGGGCTAGTCCAGAGTCTCTGCCAGCAGGGTCTAGCCCGTGGGCAGGAGGCATCACAGTTTTCCAAGTATTAGGTCTTATCAGCTTGTCCTGTGCTTACTTCCCTACCCTACCCCCTCCCCAAGTTGATTTTGGTTAGTGTTTTATCACAGCAACAGAGAAGCAACTAAGACACATTCCCACAGGCCAATATGATGGAGGCAACTTCCCAAACATATTCACTGCCAGTGTAAACCAGGAATCCAACCCATGTGGTGCGGTGGTAACTTGGGGAGAATGTGGAACCTGGAGGGGATATGAAGCAGAAGAGTGGTCTGACTGGATGGATGATGGTCCCATGGTGAGTGGCTGGGACTCAAGGTTGGAGGGCCATGGGGTAGGGCTGTTCTCAGCCTCCAGAATTGGGTGTTGGAGTTCAGACTTGTTGTTCAGATCCTGGGGAATTCCAAGGTCTAAGAAGCTCATTAGAACAGTACCAGCATTACTCTTCTGGGGACCAGGGCTCCCTGGGGAAGAGTTTCAAAGGAGAGCTCTTTAGACTCCTCACTCACTCCTCACACAGAGCCTAAGAGCAGGTAAAGAGTAACAAGGGGATAGGAGCCACCAGAGTGTCCCTTCTGCCGGCCCTCGTCTCTCTACTGTCTGCAGATCCTGACATCCACATTGTCCTGGTACTTCTCTGTGCATTCATTTTCTCCACCTTCCTACCATTTCTTCTTCTCTCCTCTCTCTCTCTCTCTCTCTCTCTCTCTCTCTCTCTCTCTCTCTCTCTCTCTCTCTCTCTCTCCTCTCCATCTATGTCTGTGTCTCTCTCCACACGCCCATCAGATTAAAGGTATGCAACATCTCCCTCAAGACAACTGGTCTTTTGTTGCCAACAAAGACCTGGAAATGGAGTGCCTTCAGGAAGGCAGCAGATAGGTGATGGAAAAGGCTGACTGGACACCATATCGACAGCATATAGCATAGAAGGAGAGTCTGAGGAATTGGTTGAGAGTTATTTGAGGATCTCTTTCAATGTCTCCATGCAGATAACCGTCATCTAGTGATTTTCTCCATTATAGCCAGGATAGTATGGCTGAATTTTGCAACCTGTTTGCACCATTGCCTGCTCTCCATTCCCTCTTTTTTCCAGATTTGACACTGTATTGTGTATATACTAAGATGCACAGGTCATGATGAAAAAGTATTTTCTTAAATCAAGATTTCTAGTAAATGCTGTTGGATGGAGTGACTGGATGGATCTTAGAAATGAGACAATGGAGACGTTGTCACAGTACTCTGGGCATTGGAACGGGACCAGGTGAAGCTAGACAATAAGGGGATTGCAGAAATAATATCCTTAATTCTTGAAGTTGGGCTGAACCTCGAGTCCTATTGTGCAAGTCCTATTATCTCTTTTCTTCTTTTAATAAGAGCATTGACTCTGCCATGAAGTCTGTCCCCCTGCCGCCTCTCTCTCTCTCTCTCTCTCTCTCTGTGTGTGTGTGTGTGTGTGGTCTAACCTTAATCATCCCCCAATGATTCCATCTTGTAATTCTGTTCTATTGAGGATTAGGGTCTCAACATATAAACATGGGGGGGGGGATACACAATATGAAGTCTGTGATGTATCCGGTTAGGTAGATTCAGTGTGAGGCTCTCAACAGAAACAGGAGTTTCTGAGCTCTTTATATCCATTAACAGCCCTGAGTGTGAAGAAGCTTTCTCTAGTCAAGGTGAAACATGTTGCTCTGGTGACATTTATGCTCAAGTTTAAGTCTGGAGGCTGTGCCAAGTAAGTTTCCTTCATGCTTCTAACAGACTCTTCAGATGCCTCTGTGGAGACACAGGTGTAAAGACGTATTTAAGCCCAAGGCAGGCTGGTTCCAGGTGGTGCTTCTGTCAGGAGATGGCTTTGTTCATAGTTCTATTGCTCATTGTATTTGTTTTCCAACTGAGCACGTAAGAATGTTATCATGGAAAAACTCAGAGTCATCTGTAGGTTTGCCAGCATCCTCCTTAGCTTAATTTTTGCAGAGAAAAGCATCCCTGATTAGAGTATCCCACCTTCTTTCCTCAAGCCACAGCCTGTCCAGCATCTCTCTAAACATGGGTTTCAGGTACAGTGGATTTACATTACCGATGTGTTTGTCCCACTGGTGAGGAAAGGGGTCAGTCATCCTTACGCTTTCAAAACAGCTCCTAGGGTGGAGTCAAGACCGCCTGCTTTCACAATTTAATGAGCTGTATTGGGCACAGTAATTGACACCGGAGATACAGTAGTACATAAAACAAAGCCTTTGTCTAGTTAGGGCCGTAGACAATATTAGATAGATGCATTTTTGTAAGAAATATAACCAAGGAAAAGAGACTTTGAGGGATGGCTGCACTCAGGAAAGCTGTTGAGAGAAAGGGGTCTCTACTGAAATGACAACTGGCGGACGTGGGAAGGAAGTACATGCAGCTCTACCCGGAGATGCTGATGAGAGAAGTGAAGGGAGAAGATGCTGAGCTAAAGATCCACGGGGAACGCCTAGTCAGCACTGGATGGAATAGAGTGGATTGCAGTAGCAGTTTTATGGCATGAACAATGGGGACATCAGTGTAGCTGTGACCCCGAGCAGACCACATGCTAAAAACCAAGAGTGCATTTGGGGGCATGGTAAGTTTGAGGTGACTGATTGCTGAGTATCCAAGGAAGGACTTCAAGTAAGCTCTTGTCACCTGATGTTCAGGTGAAGGGTCTTGTTGAGAGACCTAAATATAGGAATGTATTTAAGCCCCAGATTGGCTGGTTTCAGATGGCTGCTCTTGTCAGAGACAGTTTTGTATATGTTTCTGTCACATGTTGTATTTGTTTTCCTAGTGAGCACATGAGGGATGTTGTAAAGGAAAAACTCAAGAGTCATCCATAGTTATGACACAAGTAGACTTTAGAGTCTCCAATCTGATGGCAACATTTCAATGCTCTGCATCCATACTCACCTTTACCTCTCCACAATCAGCCATGGAGGAAGGGGCTTCCTCTGATGATAGTGTGGTCCCTCCTTCTCTAGTCTTTATCTACCCTTCCCTGACTCGTCAAATCCATGCTCCATCATTGGTCTGTTGCTCTGTTGTGTTTCAGGCTTCCTCATTAATTCCCATCACTAGATGGGCCGTGATCCTCACATCATAACAAGCTGCATTTCCTTCACCATGAAGCTCTTGACTTAGGACTCCTTTCCATCCTGTGTCAGAGTCTCAGAAAGCCAGCCTGGACTCATTCCTCTTAACATGATTTAGATCTAGTTTTCCAGAATTTCCTAGGTGCTAATGTGGCAGAACTCTGCCTCTTGTCTCACTTGATACCTACACACATTGGGCCACAAAGACCTTTTTTTGAGGACTTTGTCTCACCTTGGGTATTTGTATCACATGACATCCTTTTTTGGCTCCTAATACCACGCCCTTCCCTGTGTTTTCTCCTTGAGGCTAGCCTTTATGGTTTTCCAGTGTTCTGCATTCATCTCACTTCCTTCATACACTCCCCTGTGGCCCCATCACCTCCAATTGCTTCAGCTCTTACTAAAGTGCCTACAACACTGATTTCTTCCTCAAAGCTGTGTCTTCCATTCTAGATACAGATGTCCACTGGAGGCTAGAAGTTCCATAAGCTTCCTAAGCCGCAAACTAGACCCACTGTGCATCTCATTCAGATTTCCACTCCTGTGTTGTTTATCTCAGTGAATGGTGCATCATTCATGTCCGCACTTAAGTACACCCCCTTCTCATCCTTGGAATCCATCTTTGATGCCTCTCTTTCTCAGCATTATTTAATCACAGATCTAAAAATCTCCTCTCTAATGCCTACTTTTCTGTCTATACTCCCAGCCTTAGTTCCCATTCGTATCATTCTTTCCTGAATAACTGCATCTTCCCCTCCCCCACAATGTATTCTCCCCACTATTGCCAGAATGATTGACCCCAGATAGAGAATTGATACCTAATCTATTCTTCCCTCCATCATTGTAAGGTCC
>CABHPH010149685.1:0-24932 GCA_902168325.1 Peromyscus nudipes
TGGGCTACCAAGTGAGCTCCAGGAAAGGCGAAAAGCTAAAAAAAAAACCCTTGCCTCAAAAAAAAAAAAAAAAAAAAAAAAAAATAAAGAAAAAAAAGTAAATATATCACGGGCTAGGAAGAACAAGATTTCTTGCTACCAAATGTTGTATCTAAGGAGAGGAGAAATGCTAGATGAAGGCTGCGGTGTTCTGTGGCTTTCAGAGGTGTGAATATGTGGTTTTTTTAATGTGTACATATGGACAGATGCAAAAAATAAACTAGGCTGTACATGCTTTCTTGTCTTCTGACTGAAGAGGGCGGTGGCAGCATCGCCCTGCAGGAGTGTGCATACCTGCTGCCCGATCTTGTATCCAAATGCCATCGTTCAGTAGAAGGAATGGGCTAACCAAAGAAAGGGCGATGCCATGTCTAGGGCTGAGCAGAGAAAACTCACTGTGGAGCCACCTGGGCTGCTAAGTAATGGTATTTAAAAAGCTGGGGTGTTTGGGGAGGACAGACAGGCAACTTGAAGCTCTCAGAGATCCAATCTTGTTCCATCGAAGCCATGAAATAACTACAGTATCCAATTAGGATGCTTGAGTCCTGCTAATGCAAATAAATAAATGAACGAATACAGAATTAGTAGCAAAGACTCAGCTCTTACAGTGGACTTCCAATTAATAAATTTAGAAGAAATTAGGGGAGTTAGGAAATCACTCTTTGGCATGTGTCATATAATAAACATTGCAGGTAAGGACCATCAGATGCTGCTAAAAATAATAGTCAAAAGTAGGGCACAAGTGAGCACAAATGAGATTCTGGCCGTGCCTGTGATATTTCCCCACATGAGACTACAAAGAAAATAATAGTTACCATTGAGACTATCCCCTTCAGTGAGTGTCAAAAGCTGGCACCAGGAGTCAGTCATTTGGGTCTCAGGTGCCCTGTGATATCCAGGCTAACCTGGACACAATGTCACGTCAGCAGCTTTCTCATCAAAGACACAACCTCAGTGAAGTAAGGAAAACATAAAAAACCATTTCAAATTAAGGAACATCTATAAAGACCCAAATAATCCTCTTCAAAAGTAAAACAAAGAGGTAGAAAGTGGTTTCAGATTGGATAGCACAGCATGCCTTAAACAACCAACTTATTTAGTTCAAGACTGAGAAGAACAAGAGGTTAACAGACCCACTCAAAGTTCTGGTTTGTAAGAAGTAGAGCCACGGCTTAAACTAAACAGAGATAACTAGTAGCTGAAGGAGACATGTGCCCAGAGAGGTTGTGATCACATGACATTATAAGAACTATGTGGGGCTGGTGAGATGGCTCTGTGGATGAAGGCACAAGTCTGGGACCCAAGTTCAGTCCCTGGGACCCACATGGTATAAGGAATATGCTTCTGCAGAGAAGACTCCATAAGAACTATAATGGCCTTCATTAACCATGGTCTTTTATTCCTTGTTCTCCCTCTCTGTTCTTGATGCAGTTGGGATCTCCCGCTCCCCTAAGCTCTTTCCCTCGACCCTTGCCCTTCATTACCCCCACTCACGTCCATGTTGTTCATGTAGATCTCATCATTTCTCTGTCATTGTGCAATCCCTGTGTCTTTCTTGGGGTCCTGTTTTCTAGGTAGCCTCCCTGGAGTTGTGAGTAGCAGTCTAGTCATCTTTGTTTTACATCTAGTATCCTCCTATGAGTGAGTACATAATGAAGACCACATGAGAATAGGAAGAAGCAAAGTGCTAGAGAGGCCCACAGAAATCCACAAAGATACCCCCACAATAGACTACTGGCAATGGTCTAGAGACAGCCCGAACTGACCTACTCTGGTGATAGGATGGCCAAACACCCTAACTGTCGTGCTAGAAACCCCATCCAATGACTGAGGGAACTGGATGCAGAGATCCACGGCCAGGCCCCAGGTGGAGCTCCAGGAGTCCAATTGGCGAGAAAGAGGAGGGTTTGTATGAGCAAGAATTGTTGAGACCAAGATTGGAAAAAGCACAGGGACAAATAGCCAAATGAATGGAAACACATGAACTATGAACCAATAGCTGAGGAGCCCCCAACTGGATCAGACCCTCTGGACAAGTGAGACAGTTGATTAGCTTGATCTGTTTGGGAGGCACCCAGGCAATGGAACCGGGACCTGTCCTCAGTGCATGAGCTGGCTGTTTGGAACCTGGGGCTTATACAGGGACATTTGGCTCGGCCTGGGAGGAGGGGACTGGACCTGCCTGGACTGAATGTACCAGGTTGAACTCAATCCTCAGGGGAGTCTTTGCCCTGGAGGAGATGGGAATGGGGGGTGGTCTGGGGAGAAGGCAGGGGGAGCCCGGGAGAGGGGAGAACAAGGGAATCCGTGGCTGAAATGTAAAATTAAATTAAATTATAAAATAATTAAAAAAAAGAAATATAATGGTGAGGTTTGGAGAGTTTCCAGGTTGCCCCTTACCAGAAGTACCTAGAAAGTGACTGACTCTGCCAGGGCATGGATGTCCCACGCCCCGTCATTTACCCTGGCCTGTGCAGCTTTTCCGTGTGGCTACTTTTGGGTTGTATCTTTTTATAATAAATGGGTTGTGGTGAGCACTTTCCTGAGTCTACAAGCCATTCCACCAAATAATTAAACACAGAGACTGGGTTATAGGACCCTTCAGTTTGTATCCAAACCTGACAGGATCTGTGGGTGATCTAAGAACACCCCACTTAAGAAGAGTGTCTGAGGTCGGGACAGTCTTGAGTGGCCGAGTCCCTAACTTAGAGGCTTTGCACTAATTCTGGCTGGTGTCAGAATTGAGATGATGTGTGTAGGATGGCAGCTGCTACTAGGAATTAGTGTCCAATACCCACATGCCTGCAATAGCAATTAGTGAAAAGGAGGCCATGAATTTGAAGG
Organism: Peromyscus nudipes; assembly: GCA_902168325.1. Classification (NCBI taxonomy): domain Eukaryota; kingdom Metazoa; phylum Chordata; class Mammalia; order Rodentia; family Cricetidae; genus Peromyscus; species Peromyscus nudipes. The sequence goes on from CABHPH010149685.1 coordinate 2,884, forward strand.
ACAGCAGGAAGGGACATGGGAGGGATTGGAGGGTAGAAGAAATGTTGTAATTAAATTATAATCCCAAAAACATGAAAAAGAATTGGTTTCTAAAGCATTATGTGTTGAGTCTGCATATAAAGAAAGGCAGTTAACCTTTCTCCACACAAGAGGGTCGGCAGTGTGGGATATAGAAAGAGGGACTCTGCCACAGCCTAATGCCCACACACGGCAGAAAAAGTCCTTTGCAGTACTGGGGACTGAACCTCAGGCCTTGAACAGGCTAGGCAAGTACTCCACCAGCCAAGGTCTAGCCTCTCAGATGTTCTTGACCCACCAGAGATGTAGAGTTGAGGTCTGAAGACACGTGCACCCTGCTTTACAGTCAAGTGCACATCTGAAAAATCTGGTATTTCACTGGTTCGGGTGTGTACTTTATGGATAAAATGAAGAGACAATGAAACTCAAAGATACTCTGATCAAAAACGCAAAGAAAACTTTCAGTCATGATGAGCACTTGCTTTAAGAAGAATATAAATGGGTGTGGTAGTGCCCACCTTGAATCCCAGCACTCTGGAGGCAGAGGCAGGTGAATCTCCGAGTTCGAGGCCAGCCTGGTCTACAGAGTGAGCTCCATTGCATCCAAGGCTCCACAGGGAAACCCTGTCTTGAGAAAACAAACAAACAAAGAAGGAAGAAGCAGCATAGAAACCTGGAGGTTGAACTAAGAATGGTCTTAGTGCGCCAGACGGTGTTGTTGGGGAAGGAAGGCAAGTCTAATCCCGCCCCCCAACACGTTCACTCTGCAGGCCTTCCTGGCAAATGAACCATTCTTATTGCATTGCTTAGACAACCTTGGATTGTTTTTCCTTTGAAGATACTTTGAATTAAATTACAGATATTCCAGCAATCTTGAGACATAATAGCATCTGTTAATAAGAAGAGTACTTTCTGAAATATTATGACATGTTCCACCACTTCCTTCAAAAACATAGAATAACAATATATGAAATTGGAAAACTGACATCAAAAAATGGTAAATTAGAATATCAAGAACAAGGGACTGTTTCTGGTGCCTATGTCATAAAATGTGGCCCAGGTGTCTAGTGGTTGAGAATTGTGTTGGAAAGACGAAGAATGTCGGAATGAATAGGACAAGAGCTAAAAACCAACAATAAAATATAGGCAACTTTCAGCCAGAAAGGAGGGGAAAATGCTTTCCATTGTAGTTTGACAGCTTCATGGTCAGGGCCAGGGGAGGCAACCTGGAGCAGGAAAGCAGACTAGTGAGCTAAGATCTAACCCAAGAGATGCTGTGGGCCAATTAGACCCTTCCTCCTGGAGTCCAAGGAAGAGGGAGGAAGGGGAGGAGGATGAGGAAGAGGACCAAGAGGAGGGAAGAAAGGAGACGGATAGGGATGAGGGGGAGACGAGGAGAGACAGAGACAGAGACAGAGAGAGACAGAGACAGAGACAGAGAGACAGACAGAGAGAGGAGAGGAGAGGAGAGGAGAGAGAGAGGAAAGGAGAGAGGGAGAGAGAAAGGAGAAAGGGAGAAAAAATAAAGGAAAGAGAGGAGGAGAAAGTGGATGAAGAAGATGAAGAGGAGGAAGGAAATGAAACAGCCTTGATCATGACGATTTCTCTTAAGACACAACTGTAATTCAATCTATCTTCGAATTTCTCAGAAATTCCTCTGAACCCTGAAGTCTCTGCTCCTCATAACTAAAAAGATCCCAAGAAAACAGTGTCCTCCTGGCTGGTCTCCAGGCTGCCTTTAGCTGTGAGAACTGAGGCTCAGGATAAAGATCCTCTGCTCCTTGGTGGGATATTTTGTCAAAAAGGAATTGGCTCTGCTGCTATTCCTGTGACCATCTGCACTTGCCTCTCAGGCCCAGCCTTTCCCATCTATACAGAGAAATACACTGTGGGTTCTTGCAGAGATAACAACAGGCATGGAGCGCCTGGTCCTGGGCACTCAGGACATGGTAGCTGTCATCATTCATCTAAATAAAATGTAAGACACCCCCACTATCTTTACTGCTGGGATTGCGCAGCCCCGGTGAGGTGGGGAGGGAAGTGTTACTGCCCCATTTTACAGACGGCTCGGAGAAGATCTGTAACTCTTCAGGCCCAGTCAGTTGGCCAGTGGAAGAAGGCAGACTTACAAAAACTAAATTAGCTAGCCTCGCATGTCATCGAAGGCCAGAGAGTGCACGCGCAGTTTAAGCAAAGCTGCAACTGCAGAACTGAAGAGGAGTAAGCAGGGCTCTTGTTAACCCTCAGTTCAAGAGAACCACCCCATTTAGAGCCTCTCTCCCTGTGCAGAACTGATGGCCGGAACAATACACTTCTTTGAAATACTGATAGGGCAACAGAAGGCACACACAGCTCCGTAAGGGGCTGGGCACGGTGGTTTTCCTTGGGGTGGAGGAAGAGAAATCCATTACATTAGACAGTCCTGAGAGGATGGCTCCAGAGACAAAGAGAAGCACGGGTGTGTGTTGAGAGGAGGAAGAGATGAGCAGAGCGGGGGAGAAAATTATTTCTGGCATACCTAATTATGACAGAAGCTCACCCCTAATCCTCACGATGATTCACATGCTTATATATCAGCATGTCAAATTACCTCTTCAGATCTTAATAAAATAATCCTGAAAGTTTCAGTTCAGACAGTGAGAAAGAGAAAGCCTTCTGTTGAATGAGATAGCAGCTCCAAGTAAGCCACAACTTTTATTATCATTAATTGTTCGGTGTGAGTTTTTAAAGTAAAAATAAGATTAAGAAAGGGCTCCACATTTGCACCTCTCTCTGTGTCCCCCTTCTGTGTGTGTGTGTGTGTACACAAATGTAAGTACTCAGGTGTGCAAATAGAGACCAGAGAACAAGCTCCGACATTGCTGTTCCAGCTCCATCCACCCAGGTTTGAGACAAGATCTCTCACGGAACTTGCCCAGTAAGCCAGGCTGGCTGGCCAAAGAGCCTCCTCTCTCTGCCTTCCCAAGTGTTAATGGTTAATTTTAATTGTGAACTTGACACAGCCTAGAATCATCAGGGGTTGTCTACATGGGTTGGCCAGTGGCCATGTCTGTGGGGGACTGTCTTAATTAACTTGATGCAGGAAGACCCAACCCAGCATGTGTGGCACCATTCCCTAGGGAAGGAGTCCTGAACTGTTTGAGCAAAGAAACTGAGCTGAGCCTAAACACTACACATGCAAGCACTGGTTTCTCTCTGCTGTTGACTGTGGATGTGATGTGACAAGCTGCTGTAAGTCCCTGCCACCATACTCCACTACAATGATGGACTGCAAGTTAGAATTGTGAGTTCAAATCAACCCTTTCTCTCTTTAGTTGCTTTTTGGGGGTAAGCTATCACAACAACAGAAGTGTAACCAGAACACTACACAGATTCCAAGCGTGACCCCCACACCTGGCTTTTTCGTGAGGGTTCTGGGGACCAAACTCAGGTCCTTCTGCATGCAAGGCAACCACTTTCTGACAGAGCCATCTCCCCAGCCCCAATATTTACCTTCTACAGACTTTAACACGAAAACCATCAAAAGCACAACATCTTAGTGTAGGAAATCACAGAGGGGCAAGCATGTCACTTCAAGGGAATTGTGCATGGCACCCAGGATGTCACGAAGACGCACACATCTGACAGTAAGAATTGGTCTGGAGGAAATGAGGCATTCAGGAGTGTCTCGGGTTCTTCAATGACATGACTTTCAAGGCCTCATTTAAAGCTAATTTTCTAAACTCTATGACCTTTCTGTCACTTTTTCAGATGAGACATAATGAGAATATCAGGTCACTACACACCCTGCTCCGGGGTTTCTAAGCCTTGGCTGTGTGGTGTAACTCCCAAGCCTGGGAGAGAACATGGGCTCAAGGTCAAGAGCTTGAAGCTATGGAGCTCTGAGAAAGTATTTAGCTGTGCTATTTTTTTTCTCATTCATTAAATGGAGATAAACTACCTCATAATATTATTAAATTATTAATACTACATATGGTTACTCCAGCATCCTCAGGTTGTCAGCAGTTGCTAACTGCTCTCATCCTCTGGTTACAGCCTTTCCTAACATATGCGAGCAAAAGCTTCTGGGAATACCTGGCACCAGGAAGAAAAAGTCAAATTCAAATGTCCATGAAGAGCAAAGACAGGGATGGAGTGGCAACACATTGCCTGCCGCAGGCTGAATGTGGTCAGCTCTGCTGGGCTAAGCTTCTCCACGTCCCATGGGCGTCCAGTCCACCAGCTTCTGCGTTCATCTTAACACAGTCCAAATGCAGTGAGGGAGAAAGCTGAAATCCCCCCCACCCCTGGGCAGGAAGCTGGGTCCTGCGCCTCTGTCCCCGCACTGGAGCACATGGAACCCACAGGGCTCACAGGCGCTGTGAATTGCAAAGGTTACAGGAAGAACGTGGGGTATGACGGGAGAAATGGCTCCCAGGGAACCTCTGAGAAGGGTCTGAAGCTATAAATGGGAGGAGAGTTTGGGTAAAGTGAGCCGCTGCTTCCGGGTGCAAGGAACTTCAAATTTGAAGTTGGGAAGACCCACATAGAAGATGGCCAACAGCGCTGCCAGGAAGAGAGAGCGTGGATTAAGGTGTACCAGCAGGCATAGCCAATAATTACCAGGAAGATTTTCATTGAGAAACAAGGACTGCAACCTTGAACTTGGTCATCAGGTAACCTGGCTTTAGGATTATATTAAGCCTTTTTTTTCTCTTTTCTTAGAAATCCTCAAATGATTACAGCTTGCAATGTTTAAGTAGGTCACAAAACGCAAAGAATATATTGTTCCCCCTCAAATAGACTTCTGAAACTAGGTTTCAGAGAATTAAATGGTAATTCTCACTCCCAGGGTCTGTTATGACAAATTCTACCTGCCTGGCTCCTGTCTCTCTCCACTCCGTTTAAGGCTCCAGCTGACTGCTCAGTAAAAGCTAAGAGCATTTTCTCAGGGAGGAAAGCAATTCTCCAAGTGAAAGAAAGCCAGACATGGATTTCTGCAGGCTGGTGACTGACATGGGCACTGGGGACATGTGGTACAGCTCTCGAGAGAAGACCAAAAGGATCATGGGAACACTACAGTAGAGAAAACACTAAGGTTAAAACCCCAGCCCCACTAAAGCCCTTCTATGACAGCCAACAGTGATGCTCGATTGTGAGTTGACATGCTCCAGTAGTTGTGAACCCTCAGCTCGATCAGAGAACCCTTCCATCCGTGCTGCTCATATGGCAGAGGAAAATAATGAAATCTCTTCTAAGAAAGACCCCCCTTTTATAGTCCATTTTGGGGTTCATGCAGAACTAGGAAATAAGATTCTGATTAGGAATCATCTGGCCTTGTAGGAACAGGCACTTCCTACTAGTCCCTTCATTTTTTTTTAAAAATTTTCCTTATTTTTTTTATTATTACTTGTGTGTATGTGTGTGTGCATGCCCACACATGTGCGCATATGCATGCCCACACACTTGTGGAGGCCAGAAGAAGGCATTGACTACCCTGAAGCTGGAGTTACAAGCAGTTGTAAGCCACCCAACACGGGTGCTTGGAACTGAACTCCAGTCCTTTGAAAGAACGGGAATAACCACTGACCCCCACCCCCGTCTCCCTCACTATTCCTTCTAACAGGATCTCTGCATATGCTTCCCCACATGGAGACCTCCGGGTCTCTCAGTATCTTCATCTGATTTTTCCCCAACTTGGGAAATGTTGCCGGAGATTCTCCATGAATGTTACTGGTTTGTTGTTTTGCTTTTGCTTTTGAAACAAGGTTTTACGTAGCCGAGGCTGGCCTCAAACTCACTATATAGTTAAGGATGATCTTGAACTCCCGATCCTCCTGTCTCCCTCTCCCAAGTGACAAATGGTGGAATTACAGGTGTGCAATACCACACCAGTTTTACAGCGGTGCTGAGGCTGGAACCCGGGACTTGGTGCATGCTGGGCGAGGACTCTAGCAACTGAGCTACAGCCTCAGCCTTGGACGTGACTTTCAGCAAAGACCCCAACTCAGAATTCTTGGGTCTTGGAAAACCTTTCCAGTGCTATGATTGCATGTGATTCAAAGGAGCAGAATTCAGAGTTAGAAAAAGAATTTCGGAAGATATCCGACAAATGACTGCCATTGGTCTCTCCCTCCCTCTTTCTGGATTTGCTGCTCCCATGGGTTACTGCTGAGATTCTATTAGGCCTCCCAGCCACAGTCATGGGCACCACTTCCTAAGGAGTTGTGGAGAAAAGATGGGGACCCTCAAGCTCAGTCTCAGGAATAGAATGCAGCCAGGCACATAGTCAAAAGGCTCATTTGTCAGGGGCCAGGCATGTAGTTGAGGCTCTTTCTTTTCAAATGAAAAATCTATAAATGAGAGAAAATATAAAATATAATTTCAAAGGTAAAGTAAAATCCTTGAGACAAGCTTTGAGAGAGAGCACCTAAGAACAGCACAAACAATTTGGGTGTGCACCCCAGTACCCCCATACCCATACCTGTAAGTTCTAGGCCTGGCCTTTGGGAACGTTCATGAGCTGGGGAGATAGCTCAATGGATAAAGCTCTTGTCACACAGCAGTGAGAAATGTACCTGGGATCTGCAGAGTCCTCATAAAAGCCAGATGGCCATGAATGCCCACCAATACTCTCAGATCCTGGGGGTAGAGACAGGGATTCCCCTATCCGAGCTGCAAGCTCCAAGCTCATCAAGAGGTCCTGCTTTGGTAAAGTACAAAGCAATCAAGGAGAGCTTCTGTGTACATACATGCCCACACACTTGAACATGTGTGCACATATACCACACACATACAACCCTCCAAAAAAAGAAAAGGTCCTCTGCTCTTTAGCATAGTGGGAGAATTCTGCTGAAATGAAATAAACACAGAGCAAAGTATGCCACAATGCCCATAATACTATGGCTGCTGAGGAGGGTCCCTTGGGATGACTGGCTAAGTCATAATATGACTGTAGTCAAACTGTTGAGGAAACAGGCAAAGGCCCAACATTGAGTATAGGATTTCACCTGGGCTCCCCCTGAGACTAAGACTTAGCAAAAATGTCTAGCAAGCATCATAAAGGATTTCCTGGTTCATCAAAGTCCCAATGCAACTAAAAAACTGATTTCGTTGCAATTCTTGGACGTCTCCTGAGGGTGAAGACCCAGCTCTGGGTCCTTGGTATGGTGCCAGCTTTCACTTCTCTCCACGACAGATCCCGTGTTGCTTTTCTAGTTTACATCACAAAATGCTGTTTTCCAAAGTGGTGATCATTAGAGATTTGCAGAATGCTTCACATATGCCATTCATTTTTAATGGGCTATTTGACTCCCCGTGAAGTTCACACACAAGGAAGAGATTGTACAATGTGAACTAAGGAAAAAACACATGGCCTAATCCTCCAGGGTGCTGAGAACATGGGGCGGTGGGTACTTAAAGGGTTTTATAGGAAGGCTCTGTACATAGCCATGCCTCAGCACAAAACAAATTAAAACATAACCCTGCCTTCGCCGCCACAGTGGCACTGAATGGCGTTCTTTGTGATTGTGTACATATGAAATTCTTTCCGGGCCTGCTAGAATAAAACCTGCCAAATTCAGAACGGCAAGTTATTTCAAGTTTTGAAACAGAAGTGACGTAACAAAAATGGGACTACTGGGGTAGCTCAGTGGACAACGACACTTGCCACCAAGCCTGATGCCCTGAATTTGACCCCCAGGACCTCCATGGTGGGAGGAGGGACTCAAGTCCCGGAAGGTGTCCTCTGACCTCCACACCCTTGTTGTAGCTTGTGGGTGTCCTCCACCTACCCCACAAATAAATAAATACTTGTAAAACAATTCACATTTTTTTATTGTTGCTTGTTTATTTTTTTCTTTTTCTTTTTTTCATTTTTATTTATGTATTTATTTTTCTATTATCAGCTTGATACAGTATAAATTCTTATCCTAATAGCGATAGTGAAATGTTTCATTGCGGCTTGCCCAGTAATTGAGTAAAACCAAAACTTACTATAAGCCACAGTCATCCTAGTTTCCCCCCTGCTATATAAAGGGATGCTCAATCACACCACAAGGATACGTGCTCAACTATGTTCATAGCAGCACTATTCGTAATAGCCAGAACCTGGAAACAACCTAGATGCCCATCAAATGAAGAATGGATTAAGAAAATGTGGTACATATATGCAATGGAGTACTACTCAGCAGAGAAAAACAACGACAGCATGAAATTTGCAGGCAAATGGATGGAACTAGAAAATATCATCCTGAGTGAGGTAACCCAATTCACATTTTCTTTCCCTTTACAAGACATATTGTTATGAGGTGTACAAACATCTTCCTTACTCTACCGTTTCACAGGGTTAAATATCATTCAAAGTAAATAGGCCATCTTCAAAGTATTTTGAAATCTATTCTTTAATGTTTCAGCGGGTAGAAAAGAAACCTATTGTATGACCAGTCGGATTTGGAGAAAAGATAAATTGAAGAGGGATATAACTTCCATTCCCTTAGAGTTCACCATAGGGTTTCTCCATAGTCTGGGGGGCGGGCTGCATGTGTTTTGGGTAATTGTCTGTTGTTGTCCTTCAGAGTCAAAGAGAAGAGCTTAGCACCTTGTAAAGAGAGAACCTTCCCAGCCTTCCCTATCCGCAAGCCAAGCTCAATGCCAAAGTCAGTGTTTGAGAGCACACCCAAGAATCTAAAGTAAATAACCACCCAATCCATACTTTGTTGAGGAGGGGCGACCGTTTTTGGCCTTCACAACCTTAGGTCTCCTTCTGGCCCCAGCCTCGAGTGCAAACCACTCTTTGCTCAAGCCCTGGTCTCACTAGGGGAAAGGCTGTCTTGGAGTCCTGGGCAGTTGCTTCCTTCCAGGATCCACTCCTCATGAAGAGAACCGGGCTGCTGGATGCTAAACTGAACCTTGGCTCCACTACTCCATAGCCGGTGGCTGCAATATTCTCAGGCTTCAGATTCCCTATCAATAATTAGTAACAATATCTGTTCTGCTACAAAGGAGAGAATGAACTAAATGTTAGTGAAGCATCTTCCAACTGGGGGCTCTCCCTGCACCAGATGCTTAACAAATGGGGGCTTTCATGATAACAGCTATTATGCTGGCTAGTTCCTAAACTTCCTCTTCTTTGTTTTGTCTGCTTAATTTTTCCCTTGTCTGTTTTTAATGTTCCTCCAGGAGGTTTTCAGTGGATCCAGAGTTCCTTTCCCCTGACCTGTATTTTCCCCACAACCCCCTCTTCTGTTCTCTCTCCTCCCAGCCAGCTCAGTCAGCCACAATTCCCATGTCTTCAACAGGAACCGGCCGTCCTTTTCCCTAAACTCCATCTGGAACCAGGCATGATTTCTACAGAGCAGCCACATCTGCATGTCATTAGGGTTCAGCTCCCTGGGACCCCATCAGGCTGAACAAGATGCCAAACCCACAGTGACTTTTTAGGGAAAACTAACTCTGTCAAGAAGCCCCGTTGTACATTTAAAATAGAATTTGATTCATAAAAACTTCAAGAGCAAGTCTTGGGGGTCTTGAGAAAAAGCTTTATGTTCTCTACTGTGTTGAGTCATCCCCCAGATTTCATGGAGACAGAAACAAAGGTAATAAAAATGTATTGGGCATCTATTTTGTGCAAGGAGCTGTGATAAGCATTTCACACTCATTATGTTATTTAATTTTCATAACTATCCTCAAGAGTATTGTTATCTTTAGCATGAGAAAGCTGAGATTCCCAAGAGGTAAAGTGAGCTACCCGAGCATCAAAGCTGAGAAGTGGCAGGACCGAGAAGTACATTCAAACCTGACTTCTTCTTTGTGCCGTGGAATGCTTTATGGCATTAAAACACAGCAGAACACACTCTTCTGTTGGCATAAATAGAGTCTACACAGTCCTTAGGCTCTTTAGAGGCCAAAGATCCTCCTGCAGGTGGGCATGAGGGAGCTTATACATCTTTGGCAGAGAGATGGCTTGCAGCACTCTCGGGTTACAGGATGTCTTTCATACAGTTTGATCTCTCTCTCTCTCTCTCTCTCTCTCTCTCTCTCTCTCTCTCTCTCTCTCTCTCTAATCTCAGAATTTCCGCAGATCCCCTGATTACATGATGGAAAGTTTTCCATTCACTTCTAATGGTTATTCAGAAAGCACTGAATCTGCTGTCTGCAGGTGAATCCTCTTTTCTTGGAACTATGCATGGACAAAGACATGGAAAGACTTCTCTTTCAAGACTGACATGCCACAAACCAGCCACCATAGTATGACCAGCAGCTCAAATGCACTGGATTTATAACCTGGAACTTGGGAAATTATACTTATGAGAGCTCTTCTCAAGGGGCATATGTGGTGGAAAGGAATGCTTTATTAGGTCGCTTTGGGTGAGACTCACAGGATATTAGGTAAAGTCATGACTGACAGGCTTGACTTGTTCTACAGGGGTGAGGCTGAGGTGGCCACAGGGCTCTTAGTATTATTTTCTTTTTGAGTTCTTTCTTTAATAAAATTATTTATTTATTTATTTATTTATTTATTTATTTATTTATTTATTTATTTATTTATTTAACATCCCGGCTGCAGTTTCCCCTCCCTCCTCTCCTCCCAGCCCCTCCTCTCACCCCTCTTCTGTTCCCACCCCCCAATCCACACCTCCTCTGTTTCTGTTTAGGAAAGAGCAGGTCTCCCATGAGTACAACAAAACATGGCGTATCAAGTTTCAGTAAGATTAAGCACCTCCCCTTGTATTAAGGTTGGGCAAGGCTAAATATGAGGAATAGGGTCCCAAAGGCCAGTAAAAAAGTTGGAGATAGCCTCTGTTCCCACCGTTAGAAGTTCACAGAAGGACCAAGCTACACAACTGTCCCATATATGCAGAGTGCCAGGTCAGTCCCATGCAGGCTCTCTGCTTGTCAGTTGTCTCTGTGAGCCCCTAGGAGCCCAGGTTAGTTGATTCATTGGGTTTTCTTGTTGTGTCCTTTACCCCTCTGGCTCCTACAATCCTTACTTCTCTTCTGCAGGATTTCCTGAACTCCGCCTAAGGTTTGGCTGTGGGTCTGCATCTGTTTCCATCAGTTGCTGGATGAAGCCTCTCTGAAGACAATTGGGCTAGACACCAATCTGGTCACAGGAGAAGGCCAGTTCAGGCTATGGATCCACTATTGCTAGCAGTCTAAGCTGTGGTCTTCCTCGTAGATTCCTGGGAGATTCAGGTTTTACCTAACCCCGAAATGCACCCCCTTTCTAGTAGTATCTTTAAGTGCTCTCACCTTCTCACGCTTGGCTCCCCCAACCTGATCGCTCATGTTCCCATCCCCACCTGCCCTCAGTCTACTCACGAAATCTCTTCGATTTCCCTTTTCCAGGGAGATCCAGGCATCCCCGCATGAACTCTCCTTGTTACCTAGTCTCTTTGGGTCTGTGGATTGCAGCATAGCTATCCTTTGTTTTACAGCTAGTATCCACTTAGGAGTGAGCACATACCATGTTTGTCTTTCTGGGTCTGGGTTGCCTCACTCAGGATGATTTTTTCTAGATCCATCCATTTGCCTGCAAATTTCCTGGTGTCATTGTTTTTTACAGCTGAGTAATATTCTATTGTGTAAATGTCCCACATTTTCTTTATCCATTCCTCAGTGGAGGGAAATCTAGGTTGTTTCCAGTTTCTACTGCTATGAATATAGTTGAGCAAGTGTCATTGTGGTATGATTGAGCATCCTTTGGATCCTGAGGTAGATAGATTCCCAATTTTCTTAGAAACCACCATATTGATTTCCAAAGTGCCTGTACAAAGTTTATACTCCTACCAGCAGTGGAGGAGTGTTTCTCTTGTTCCACATCCTCTCCAGCATGAGCTGCCATTTGTGTTTTTTTATCTTAGCCATTCTGATAGATGTAAGATAGAACTTCTGAGTTGTTTAGATTTGCATTTCCCTAATGGCCAAGGATGTTGAACATTTCTCTAAGTGTTTCTCAGCCACTTAAGATTCTTCTGTTGAGAATTCTGTTTAGATTTGTACCCCATTTTTAATTGGATTATTTGGTTTGTTGATGTCTAGTTCCTTGAGTTCTTTATATATAAAGAAAATCAGCCCTCTGTCAAATGTAGCGTTGGTGAATCTCTTTTCCCATTCTGTAGGCTGCCATGTTATCCTATTGATGGTGTCCTTTGCCTTACAGAAATCTTTCAATTTCATGAGGTCCCATTTATTAATTGTTAGTCTTAGTGCCTGTGCTATTAGTGCTCTGTTCAGGAAATAATTCGATATTATTTACCACTTTCTCTTCTGTCAAGTTCAGTGTATCTGGTTTTATGTTGGGTCTTTGATCCACTTGGACTTGAGTTTTGTGCATGGTAATAGATATGAATCTACTTGCATTCTTCTACATGCCAACATCCAGTTAGACCAGCACCATTTGCTGAAGATGCTTTCTTTTTCCCATTGTATGATTTTGGCTTCTTTATTAAAAATCAGGTGTCCATAGGTGTGTGGATTTATGTCTGGTCTTCGGTTCAATTCCATTGAGGCTGTCTGTTTTTATGCCAATGCCATGTGGTTTTTATTACTATAGCTCTGTAGTAGAGCTTGAAATCAGGGATGGTGATACCTCCAGAAGTTCTTTTATTGTACAGCACTGTTTTAGCTATCCTAATTTGTTTGTTTTTCTGCATGAAGCTGAGTATTAGTCTTTCAAGTTCTGTAAAGAATTTTGGAATTTTTTAAATTGGGATTGCATTGAATTTAAGATTGCTTTTGGGGGGCTGGAGAGATGGCTCAGAGGTTAAGAGCACTGACTGCTCTTCCAGAGGTCCTGAGTTCAATTCCCAGCAACCACATGGTGGCTCACAACCATCTGTAATGAGATCTGGTGCCCTCTTCTGGCCTGCAGTCATACATGCTGTATACATAATAAGTAAATAAATCTTTAAAAAAAAAAAGATTGCTTTTGGTAAGATGGTCATTTTTACTATGTCAATCCTCCTAATCCATGAGCATGGGGGGTCTTTCCATCTTTTGATATCTTCTTCAATTTCTTTCTTCAAAGACTTGAAATTCTATTCATACAGGTCTTTCACTTGCATGTTTAGAGTTACACCAAGGTATTTTATATTATTTGAAGCTATTTTAAAGGGTGTTGATTTTCTGATTTCTTTCGCAACCCATTTATCATTCGTATATAGGAGGACTACTGATTTGTTTGGTTTTTTGGTTTTTTTTATTTATTTATTTATTTTAGCTAATCTTGTATTCAATCACTTGTCTGAAGGTGTTTATCAGCTGTAGGAGTTCCTTGGTAGAGTTTTTGGGGTTGCTTATGTATACCATCATATCATCTGAGAATAATGATACTTTGACTTCTTGCTTTCCAATTTGTATCCCCTTCATTCCCTTTAGTTGTCTTCTTGCTCTAGCTAAAACTACGAGTACTATATTGAATAGAAATGGAGAGAGTAGACAGCCTTGTCCTATTCTTCCTTTTATTGGAATTGCTTTGAGTTTCTCTCCATTTAATTTGAGGTTGGCTGTTGGCTTGTTGTATATTGCTTTTATTATGTTTAGGTGTGTCCCTTGTATCTCTGATCTCTCCAAGACCTTTAACATAAAGGGGTGATGAATTTTGTCAAAGGCTTTTTCAGGATCTAACAAGATGATCATGTGGGGTTTTTGCTTTCAGTTTGTTTATATGGTGGAGTGCATTGACAGATTTTTGAAGAATGAATCACCCCTGTGTTTCAGGGATGAAGGCTACTTGGTCATGGTGGATGATTGTTTTGATGTGTTCTTGGATGCAGCTTGCCAGGATTTTATTGAGTATTTTTGCATCAATGTTCAAGAATGAAATGAGTCTTTAAGTCTCCTTCTTCATTGAGCCTTTGTGTGGTTTGGGTATCAGGATGACTGTGGCCTCATCGAAAGAATTTGGCAATGTTCCTTCTGTTTCTATTTTGTATTTTGTGCAATAATTTGAAGAGTATTGATATTAGCTCCTCTTTGAAAGTCTGGTAGAATTCTTCATTAAAACCATCTTGTCCTGGGCTTTTTTTTTTTTGGTTGGGAGACTTATACTTGACTGCTTCTACTTCCTTACTGCTTTTCTGATCTTGATTTAATTTTGGTAAGTGGTATCTATAAAGAAATTTGTCCATTTCTTTTAGATTTTCCAGTTTTGTGGAGTATAGTTTTCTCATGTATGACCTAATGATTCTCTAGATTTCCTCAGATTCTGTTTTTATGCCCCCTTTTTTGTTTCTGATTTTGTTGACTTGGATATTCTCTCTCTGTCTTTTAGTTAGTTTGGATAAGAGTTTATCTATATTGTTGATTTTTTCAAAAAACTAACTCCTTGTTTCATTGACTCTTTGTATTGTTCTCTTTGTTTCTATCTTATTGATTTCAGTCTTCAGTTTGATTATTTCCTGCCATCTATATCTCTTGGGTATGTTTGCTTCTTTTTGTTCTAGAGCTTTCAGGTGTTCTGAAAAGTTGTTTCTATCAGATCTCTATCCAAATTCTCCATGAAGGCACTTAGTGCTAAGAACTTTCCTCTTCGAACTGCTTGCATAGTGTCCTATAAGTTTGGCTATGTTGTGCAATCATTTTCATTGAATTCTAGGAAGTCTTTAACTTCTTTATTTCTTCCTTGACCTAGTGATAAATCAATAGAGACTTGTTCAGTTTCCATGAGTTTGTAGGCTTTCTGTTGTTTCTGTTGTTATTGAAATTCATCTTTAATCCAAGGTGGTCTGATAAGATACAGGGGGTTATTAGAATTTTTTGTATCTCTTAGACTTCCTTTGTGGCCAAGTATATGATCAATTCTGAAGAAGGTTCCATGAGGTGCTGAAAAGGTAAATTCTATTGAGTTTGGGTGAAATATACTATAGATATCTGTTAGGTCTATTTGAATCATAACATCTGTTAGTTCTGTTATTTCCGCTTAGTTTCTGTCTGGAAGATATCGTGTGGGGCTCAGTGTGTGATTTAAGCTTTAGTGATGTTTCTTTTACAAATATGGGTGCCCTTACATTTGGGGTATAGATGTTCATAACTGAGACATCATCTTGGTGGATGATGAGTATGAAATGCCCTTCTCTATCTCTTTTGATTAATTTTGGTTGAAAGTCGATATTGTTAGATATTAAGATAGCTACACTAGCTTCCTTCTTAGGTTCATTTGATTGGAAAATCCTTTTTCAACTCCTCTCTCTGAGGTAATGTCTATCTTTGATGTTGAGGTGCGTTTCTTGTATACAACAGAATGATGGATCCTGTTTTAGTAGCCGTTCCATTAGCTTGTGTCTTTTTATTGGTGAATTGTGTCCATTGATATTGAGGGATGTTAATGACCAATGATTGTTAATTCTTGTTATTTTGTTGGTGGCAGTAGTAGTGTGTGTGTGTGTGTGTGTGTGTGTGTGTGTGTGTGTGTGTGTTTCCCTTTGGGTTCTGCTGGTGTGAGATTATCTATTGCCTGTGTTTTTGTGGGTGTAGTTAAGTTCCTGGGGTTGAAGTTTTCTTTCTAGTTCTTCCGTAAGTCTGGATTTGTGAATAGATATTGTTTAAATTTGAATTTGTCATGAAATATTTTGTTTTCTCCATCTGTAGTGGTTGACAGTTTGCTGGGTTGGCGTCCCTGGTCTCTTAGAGTCTGCAAGACATCAGTTCAGGCCCTTGTGGATTTTAGGTTCTCTACTGAGAAGTCGGGTGTGATTCTAGTAGGTCTGCCTTTATATGTTACTTGGCCTTCTTCCCTTGACACTTTTAATATTCTTTCTTTGTTCTGTATGTTTAGTGTTTTGATTATTATGTAGCCAGTGGATTTTTTTTTCTGATCCAATGTATTTGTTGTTCTGTAAGCTTCTTGTACCTTTATAGGCATGTCCTTATTTAGGTTGGGAAATTTTTCTTCTATGATTTTGTTAAATATATTCTCTGGGTTTTTGAGCTGGATTTCTTTTCCTTCTTCTATTCCTATTCTTCTTATGTTTAGTGTTTTTCATCATGTCCCAGGTTTCCTGAATGTTTTGTGTTAAGAATTTATTGGATTTAACATTTTCTCTGACCCATGAATATATTTCCTCTATCATTTCTTCAATGCCTGAGATTCTCTCTTCCATCTCTGGTATTCTGTTGGTGATGCTTGTGTCTGTAGTTCCTGTTCACTTACTCAGATTTTCCATTTTCAGGATTCCCTTTGTTTGTGTCTTCTTTTTCTTTGTTGCTTCTATTTCCATTTTCAGGTCTTGGACAGTTTCCTTCATCTGTTTTTTTTTGTTTGTTTGTTTTGTTTTCTTTTAAAGATTTATTGATTTCTTCCAATTTTTTTGTTTGTTTTTTCCTCAATTTTGAAGGGAATTTTTTTTTATATTCTCTTTAAAGATTTCTATCATCTTCATAAAGTCATTGTAAGGTCATTTTCTTGTGCTTTAGTTGTTTTGGATTGTTCAGGTTTTGCTGTTGTAAGATAGCTGGGCTCTGGTGATGCATATTGTCTTTTCTGTTATTATCTTCTTACACGGGCATTTAGGTGTCTGGATTTGGGATGATTAAAGGTCTAGGTGTTGATTCCTGCATTTGTCTTTGTTAGATGGGTGTTTTGTTCCTTAGTTTCTCGGTCTTCTCTCATCTTCTGGCCTAAATGGCCAAGGGTTCTGGTGACTAGCAAGTCTTCAGGTCCAGTAGGGTGTCCCCTCTGGGGTTTTGGGACTAGGGGTCCATAGATCTGGCCTGACCTCTGATAAAGCTAAAGTCTTCTTCTGAAGTGTAGACCAGGATATGGACCTCAGGAGAAGGAATGCAGTCTGGAGTCCCTAGATCTGGTCTGGCCTCTGAAGTCCCTAGGACCAGCCTGGCCTCCAGTACAGCTGCCAAGCTGGGGTCCCTAGGTCCAGCTTGTGCTCCAGAAAAGTTGGAGCCTGCATCTGAACTTGTAGACCTGGGGTCCCTAAATCCAGCCTGTGATCCAAAAAAGCTGATGTTTGCTTCTGAAGCTGTAGCTCTGGGGTCTCTAGATCTGGCCTGGCCTCTGGTAAAATAGAAGTCTTCTTCCAAGGTTGTAGACCAGGACATGGAGCTGGGGTGGGGCAGTGGGGGTGGGGGAGTGTACAGTCTGGGGTTGTTGATCAGCCTTCCTTGACTAAAATGCAAATGCCATTAGGACCTCTCTGTTTTGCTCACTGATGAATCCCTAGGACAGGACTTGGCACAAAGTAGATGACAGAAAATAGACGGATAGATTTAAATTTTAGAAAAATCAACCAGGAAGCAAAGCTCTTCAGAGAGAGGGTGGAGGCTCATTCCCCACACCCTTCCATACTGGAATGTTTACTGGCTTCATCTTATCTAAGGTCCTGTGTAGGTAACCACAGCCGCTCTGAGTTCATTTGGTTCTTACAGCACCAGAAGTTAGCAGTGAATATTATCATCCACTATTTCAGAGTGAGAGGATGAGGAACAGAGGCTAAGTAGCTTGCTGAAGTCAGAAAGGTGCTTTTCTGAAGAGCCAGAGTGTGAATCTAGGCTTAGAACCACAACACACAGTGCAGGTGATACACTGAGGAGTCTTCAGCACACAAACAAGAGTTACTTATGAGCCTAGAGAATATCATAATGAAAAACGTAGTTAAGAAATCTGCTCAAAAAATAATGTGGACACCAGCAAGATGACTCAGCAGATAAGGATATTTGCTATTGAGCCTAATGACCCAATTTCACTCCTGGTCCCCACATGTTTGGAGACCGGTTCCTGTGAATTGTCCTTTGATTTCCACAGGTGCACACATGCACAGGCACATAGGCACATGTACATCAAATAAAAATGTAATGAATTTTTAATCAAAAGGAACCTGTCTCAGAGTCACTTACTATGGAAGCTGGGTAATGGATGCCTAGAGTTTGATTAAACTTTCCTACTTTGTGCTTGGCTGAATGCTTGCACAATACAAAGCAAAAGAGAAGACAGAGAGCCAACGAGGAAAAAACTTAAAGGAGCTCAAGGGCAAAAAGTGACCATGGACAAGAAAGAAAACTCAGAGCACAGAAACCTGGAGACCACATGACCCAGTGTCTACTGCTGCGTAGCGTACCCTCAGAAGTCCAGAGGTTTAGAAAACAATGTTATGGATGACTATGTAAGTTCCCCGCTAACCATAAAAACTCCTAAAATTAGAACTACTGTATGACCCAGTGATCTCACTTCTGGATATATATATCCAAAGAAAGTGAAATCTATGCATCAACGGCATGTTTCCTCTTGTGTTCATCGCAATATGATTCACAAGAGGCAAGCAACGGGCTTAGTCCAAGTATCCATCGGCAATGGATAGATAGAGAACTTATGACAGGTATGTGTAGCAGAATACTATCCAGCCTAGAAGAGGACAGTTATACCACCATGACAGCAAACAAGACTGGGCCTAGAGGACGTGGTGCTGTGTGAACTAAGCCAGGTACAGGAAGATCAATCCGCATGACTTCTCCCTTGCATGAATTTGAAAGAGTCACTCACAAAAGTGGCGAGTAGAATAGTGTCTTCAGGGTGAGGTGGGGGTTGGTAAAAGTGTACAGAGTTTGTAGACAGGAGTTTTTGTATGGAATCATGAGTATAGTTAACAACAATACACTTGAAAATTCCTGTGAGTAAAATTTTTATTTTCATTTATTGAACACAAGTGATGTGAAGGGGAGATGGGAATAATGGAGATGGAGATTTAGGTAAGGAAAGGTATGGAATGGTAGCGTGCAAAGGGGGTTGGTGGCAGGGATAAGTAACATAAGGATGTTTGAAAAAGCCCTATGGAAATCATTTTATAAGATTCATATACTCATATAAGAGTTTAATTGGAGATAGAGTACACAAGGGTAGTGCTCTTCCAGAAGCTGTAAATTGCTAAATAAAAATCCTAGTGCTGGGATTAGGATATGTCCTCCCAAGTTGTTGGTCAGAGGTGTCCCAGAGACCCCCAAACAATACAGGCTGTTGTCATTGGTCTTGATTGCCCACCAAAACCTGATAGTGAGGCCTTGTTGCTGAAGATACCACACACTTTGGAGGCAGGACACGGAGAAATCCAAGTGCTACTGACTAGGTAGCTTTCATAATACGGGAGGATACTATGCAGGATTCTAGGAGGCATCAGGTATCACCAATAGTCTCATCCAACTGCGAGCCCTGTGGACTACAATATTGGCTGCTGTGTCAAGATACACCCATGGGTGGAATAGAGACACAAATGTTATGGGGGTAACCAAGTGCTTTCTGATTGGATTTAAGACCTGCTCCACAGGAGGAAACACATGTCTGTTAACTGTAAATCTGGCCAAAGAACCCTCAGGGGTGAACATATTACTATTGTTTTGTTAAATGGACATAGTAGCAAATGGCCCCCCGAATTCATATCTTTATACCAATAGATCAGTGTAGCTCTCAGACCTCATAAGAGAAATCTCATTTTACAGTGGATAACAGTTAATTTAGAAACAACTATTCAAAGTGCAGAGAATAAATTGTCTGTGGAGTACTCAGCCACAAACAGGACATATGTGTCACAACCCATTCTCCCAAGGCTCAGGCACTATTGTGAAAAAGTGACCAGAAAGGTTGCAAGAGCCAGAGGTCAGGGAGGACTAGAGAAAACAGTTTCTTCTGGACATGACAGGACACCTCATTGGTGAGCTTATAGCAGCAGTGGTTGCCTACACAAGACCTTCGGAAGATTAAGCCGGTCAGCAGGATGGGGAGGGATTCATGAGCCCCCATCCCATGCTAAGGGACTATTGGTAGTTGGTATTGTCTAGGGGAAGACCGTCCTTTGTCTTTAGAGATGTGGTTCCTGGTAGGCTGACTCTGTTCCAGTGGATGACCCCATACCCATGAGTATAAGGACAGCACAAATTGGAATCAATAAGCTGTGAAAGAAGGAAGGGAGGGAGGAAGGAAATGAAGAAGGAAGAAAAGGAAAGGAAACATGAAATTGGGTTTGTAGGGATTGGTATTGATCTCAGAGGGCTTGGGGAGGAGTAGAGAGTAAATATAATCAAAATAACTGTATATGTGTAAAACATTCTCAAAATCTAATAAATGTATTATGTTGTGGAATATTAATTTAAGATGTGTGACATTTATTTATGTTGTGGAATATTTGTTTAATGTTGCAAAGATGTGTTGCATTCTTTTATGTTGCATTTGTTTAAAACTGTAAAGCTCTGTTACTTTGCCTGCCTAAAACACCTGATTAGTCTAATAAAGAGCTAAACAGTCAATAGCCAGGCAGGAGAGGGATAGGTGGAGCTGTCAGGCAGAGAGAATAAACAGGAGGAGAAATCTGGAAAAGGGGAGGGGAAGCAAAAAAAGGAGACGGAGAGGAGGATCCTGACACCAGGGATCAGCCACCCAGCCACACAACCAGCCCTGGAGTAAGAAGGAAAGAAAGATATATAAAATAAAGAAAGGTAAAAAGCCCAGAGGCAAAACATAGTTAAAAAGAAATGGGATCATTTAAGTTAGAAAAGCTGGCTAGAAACAAGACAAGCTAAGGCCAGACATTCAGAATAAGTCTCCATGTATTTATTTGGGAACTGGGTGGTAGGTCCCCAAAAAGTAAAACAAAAACAAACAAAAAAACTACAATATTATATTATGTTTCTTGATTTTTCTTTATGTATGCTTATGTGGGAGGAGGTACCCATGGAAGCCAGAATGAGTCCTGTGGGCAGTGAGTCACCTAACATAGATGACTGGTCAAATTGAAATTTGTATGGTGTGTGTGTGTGTGTGTGTGTGTGTGTGTGTGTGTGTGTGTGTGTTTGTGTGTGTGTGTGTGTGTGTCTTTAGGCCAGAGCACAAGCCTGGTGATATTCCTTCTCAGGCCTTGTTTCCTGAGACAGGGTTTCTCACAGGGACCTGGCTTGCTCTGGAAATGCTGTCAAGGTGCTAGCATTACAGGAGTTCAGTCAAACAGCACCAACTTCATCTAAGAAGGGATCAAGGTTCCCCTCCTGCTGCTGAGACATGAGGTCATCTCACACATCAGCAACATGTACAGCTGAAACCATGGGGCTGTCAGAACAGCTGAGGGTGCAAACCTTGCATCTTCCTTCTCCTTTTCTGCTAATATGGGGGCATAAGGGCATCTGAAGTGTGGGGGACCCACCCCCACCGTTTTCCCCAGGGTACTCTTGAGGAGTGAGGGATAAGAGATTTAGTTAGAAATATAGAGGGGAGAGAGTGACAGATAGAAACACAGGGTAGCCTCAGGAGGGCCTGGATCAATATCCACTGGCCCCTTCTATCTCTTCTAAGGGCTTTTTAAAGGAATGCCAAGGGGTGGAGCAAATGACCTCCCCCAGCACAGCCAAGTGCAGACCCTTTCAAACACCTGGTAACCACACACATGGTCAGTCCATCCCCTTATGCAGCCCTGCTGGGTAAAGCAAGCTCAGATCTCATGAGGAAACCTCTGTGGGTTCCCACACTGAAGCCATCCAGGGTGACAGAGGACAGGTTTGGGTCATGATGCTATGTTTTCTTTTGTTTTTTAAGTTTTCCATAACCCGGTTTGCTTTCTATTGCTATGATAAACACCATGACTAAAAACAACTTGGGGAGGAAAGGGTTATTTTATTTCATCTTACAGGTTAGAGTCCATCCTGAAGTCAAGGGTGGAACCCAAGGTGCAATCTGTGGGCAGGAGCTGGTGCAGAGGTCATGGAGGAGTGCTGCTTATTGGCTTGCTCCTCATGGCTTGCTCAGCCTGCTTTCTCACATACCCCAGGACACCATCCCAGGGATGGCACTGCCCCTAGTGGGCTGGGCCCTCCCCTATCAATCATTCATCAAGAAAATGCCCACACAGACTCGTCCACAAGCCAATCTGATGGAGGCAATCCCTCAGTTGAGGATTCCTCTTCTCAGATGATTCAAGCTTGTGCCAAGTTGACAAAACAAACAACAGCCAGCACATTTATTTACCTGTGTCTTATTAGTTGTGTTCAAATTTCATCCCCGTGGCATACCTCAAGGGACAGTGATAGAAGGAGGAAAGATTGACTTTGCCCACGGTGTAAGG